>ML304080.1:111572-257173 GCA_005239505.1 Nicotiana paniculata
GGTGGGTGGGTGGGTTGTGTGTATAATAATTTGAAGGTGAAAACAGGTTGCTGCAGCCAGCCGGTTTCCCTGTAATTGTGGGTCGTAGCATCAGAATTGTAATTTGAATTCCCTGACTCTGAAACAATGTTCTACTTGTATTCCATCCTATTGTATTCTTATCACTTTCCTATCCATATAATCAGTTGCTTTACGTTTTAATTATATTTTGCCTGAAGCTGCAAATGCGTGTTGTACTGTGTTCGATTAGTGAAGCATCTGATGCTCTAGTTCATAAACTTGGCAACTCTTTTTCTTTAACCATTAGCTTTATTATTATTGGATCGGATTGGATATTCAGTAATAATGGTTCGTATAGGTGCAAGTAATACTCCCATGGTGGACCATTTAAGGACTAAGGTTACGCATGACAACATGGTGCCAATGAGTACTCCTTGCAGTCTCAAATTGTTTTGACCAAATCGATTAAATAGTTGATGTTTAAGAGACATAAATCTTTTATTCCGTTTTCTTCTTCAACTACACTAACGGTTCCGATTTATATATTACTCCCCCCCTTCACTTTTACTTATCCATTAAGGACTTTGAACACCCCTTAAAAAATAATAAATGATGTGCATAATTTACGATGATATCCATTTTAATGTGTGCATCTTTTTAATAGATTTGAGAAAGTAATTTGAAATGAGCAATTAATATTGTGGGTATAACAGGAAAAAAAAATTGTCTTCTTTTGATATGCAAAAAGAGACAAGTAAATGTGAAAATCTATTTTTAGAATATTGGACAAGTAAAAGTGAACGGAGGAAGTACTAGTTTCTTGAAACGTGTTGCACGTTGTATCCAGCATTAGTTATTATAAAAATTATATACAGAAGATATATATTTTTCTAAGGATCTAACAGAATGAGTTACACTATTAAAATGTATTTCATGTTGATGTTATACAAATACTATGTATTATGTAATATAATTATTTGTTATTTTTTTTAATATTTCGGACTTTGAAACTAACTAAATATAATAATACTACTTTGGCCAAATTTACATTATTATGAATGCCCAAAAATTTGTCTGTCAAATATTGGAGTTATTCGATTGGAGCAACTTAAAACTTATTAAGGTTAAATCCGTCAAATATAAATTTTAAATTTATATTTTTATAATAGTGCGTATCTTCTTGAAATCTTAGATCTGCCTTTGTATTGCGTATAACTATTCAAGTCTATTTATTAATGCTTAGGTTATTTGGACTTATTTATGTGCAACTGTTGAAGAGTATGAACATGGATAGAAGTGAAAGAGATTTGACTGCAATATTATAGTGATTAAATTAGGAATATTTAAGGTGGATTGTTTTTCCTTACGTTTTTGTACATTAGAGTTAAGGAGTAAATTCATTATTTTTAAGGGTATTATAGTATTTCAACTTTATAGAATTATTTTGGTCTTCCCACTTATAACATAGTATGAGGCCTTTGGTTATGGATGTTATAGTCTCTCTGCATGTACGTTGCACGTGTACGGCATATTATATTTTTACAATATATATATATTAAAAATAGTAAGTGCATATTCGAAAGATATTAATTTATCCATAATGCAAATTTGAACAAGCAAGCTAGCATTTTCGCGTAACCTTTACATCTTTTATGAATAAGTCAAAAGGCATATTCTTCGATAAAATCTAAGTCTTTTTTCTAGCCATCACATTATCGATTTAATTTTGGTATATCTTCCTTTTGAAATTTGATTGCTCGAGTAGACGATGTTGGAAGTAGCATTCTTTGATCAACTTTATCTTCTATGTATCCCTCAACCACATAACAATATTAATTGCGCTTTGGCATAATTGTCTTTCCATGATTGATTACTCTTTTTAAAAATATTCAAGCCTTTCTAGGCACGTGTATCGCACTTGTATATCACGTCATGTAAAATATGATTTATAAAATAATATTAATATTATTAAATATTTAAGTATATAATCATACATGAAAGAAATAAAATATATATGTTAATGATCAACGTGGATCACTGCGTAATACGTTATTTGTCGAGGTCAAATGATTATACGTCTAAACATACAAAGATGAACAATCGAAGTTTAATTAGATACATGTGATTATCACCAAAATTTTCCAATAATGTAATACTCGTATGATATCCTTATATTATAGATTTAAAAATTGCATAAACTATAGAACTTTATTTATATAGTACATCAAATGAATATATTCATGAATACTTATATAATGTTAATTTGCAACTATTATCTCTCTTTTCTTAATTCATCATTCTCCAATAAGTGTTTTTACTATTACTAACATGCAAACTATATCGGAGAACTATGAGATCAAAACTTATGATAAGTATTAAGCAATTGTGTAAAAAAATAATTCATAAATTCTTATAAAGAATTACCAAAGATAGTGTCATCACCAAGAAATTTTGCCCTATTCGAGGATAAAAAATGTTTAAATTTTTTTTTGTGGGAATGTCATTGTTGGATTGCTTTACAACAATGTTCTTAGTAACAACCGTTTCAATTTGCTTTACTGTTAGTTTAAAATGTCAAAAGACTTGCAAGTTGAAAGCAGGGGTCATAGGAAATCTCCGGCTCCAACCCCAAAAAGGACAACACAAATAAGTGTTTCTTAGACATATGAAACTTTACCTGCAGTGATTTTGTAATTTCCTATCTGATGCAAAACCATATTGTGCCCCATATTCCTGAAGATCTTGTTCGCATTTCAGTTCTTTTTCCTTTTTAGGACCAATTTACTATCGTTTACATATGTAGCATTGGCTATCTAAGAAAGCCTTCTAATAAATATGGTTTTTAATCTCAAAGCCAACGATTTAACTAAACTAAAATGCATAGTTATTACTTATTAGAAAGACACAAATTTTTAAAAAAAGACACTTTAAAATCAATTTCCTTATATTTCAAATATTATCATTAAATTCTACTTATATAATAGACCCCTTCATAAATTCAAAGGACACAAATTTAAAGAAAAGACATTTTAAAAATATTAGTTTCTTTCTCTTATTTGTTTATTATTAAGTAGGTAATTTAGAAGGACATTTTGGTAATTCAACTTTTAACTTTTGAGGTTTCTACTTTTATAATAATATAAATTAATTAAGTGATACATTTAAGTAGATATTTCTATGATTAAGGTAGAACATGGGGAAGTATTAAAGATCTGAGTAGTGTCACGAGTCTAAACTTGTGTGTGAAAAAAATAGGAGCATAATCTATATCTCTATACTATATTAAAAACACGAAGGCCTTTAACGAAATGAAGCTCATCTTTTTTACCCTTAAAAAATAAAGTTTGCACCAGACAAAATAGTTATTTAATTATTATCCTAATATTTAGTACTTTGAAATCGACTAAATTTTTTATTATTAGATATTTAATTATTTGAACTAACTAAGAAGTCCTACACTTTAGGAAAATAAAGTCAATTACAAATTGAAATTGTTGCCAACTTTGGAGAATACAAACCCAAAACAAATTGGAGTCTGCTAGTGACAAAAGCTTTGATGATTTCTTGAATCAATTGATCAGCCAAAAAAATGGTCTGTATGTGACTTTGCATAATCTTTTTACATAATTTGTGTTTAGAATGGAGATAATTAGATCTTTAGCGAGTAGAACTTAGAAATGTGATAGGTGTCCTTAAGTTTTATCTTAAAGTGACTTGAAGTATTTAGATAAAAAGAATTAGGATTCTATCATGTGCCATGCAAATTGGCCGTGAGTGCTGATGTCGAGAAGAATTAGAAATCTTTCATCCATTGCATCCATGTTGGCGGTGATGATGTTGAGTCCAAAAAAAGAATTATACTCGATATTACAATTATATCCATGTTATAAAATAATAAAAGAAAAAGAAGAGTATTGTAGAAAAAAGTGGAGAGAGAATTTTTATTAATTTTGGGATTAATTACAATGAAATAGAATACCTCTATTTATAGGGAAAAAATGACTTAGCCACCAAGTAAAATCCCTAAAATCTCTCTAAAATATAGACATTCACCTTAAATAAAACTCTATTTATAACACTCTCCATTGAATGTCTATTCAACAGATAATGTGCCTCGTTAAAACCTTAACTAAAATAAAACACAGTGGAAAAAACATTATAGAAAAGGAAAAATAGTACACATGTTTAGAAATATGCCTTTTAGTTGCCTCGTTAAAAACCTTGCAAGAAAAATTCAGTGGGACAAAACCTTGTAAGGAAAAAAGAGTACAACGCGTATTAACTCCCCTTGATGAGAGATCAATTCACATCCTTGAGTCTTCGCATTCCACTCTTGTACACTAGCTTCTTGAAGGTTGACATCAGTAGAGATTTGGTGAACAAATCTATATAATGTCTTCATATAATATCGTGGAATATCCTTTTCAATATCTCCATGGAGGGAAAAATTCTCGCTATCACATTATCATGCTTATAGTTATAGTAAGATGCATATGTGCACAAATTGCACTTAAAATGTGGTACTTCAGGACCAAGAATTATATATGCTTTAAGCAATTTAAATCCTTCAGGGATTGTCATAAAAGTTAAGTCAAATAAGCCATATAAATAGACTTTTATATCAAGTATTTATGTCGTGCCAGATATATAAGATAGATAAAAGTGATTGCAAACACCACTGACTTTCTACTTTCAAGTGTTTGAACTACATGTCCAAAACTACATGTTTTTCATATAAAACCAATTCTATTTGAATTGTTTCTCCAGACTTAAGATCCTCATATATATATTTATCGTTATCATAGATGTAATCTACAAACATTTTATATCGGTTCCAACCACTTCTTTTTCATAAAGACATAAGATAGAGATCTCTTCATTCATATTTTGAGGTACCTGAACCTCTCCTGAGATTTTATGAAATGTTATGTCATGTGATCTTCTAGATCACTTGCCTCCTTATTATGATCATTTTGATCATTTGCTCATCTTCTTTATCAAGAATTTTATTTGAAACCGATTGGTCTATCCGCTTTAAGCGTACCATAAACTTTGTCCTTCTAGGACTTATTCTAATAGTAACATTTGCAGTGAGAATATAGTTACTTTCTTTAGGTCAGCAGATGTGTTTGACGTGCTTTTGAAATATATTGCAGATGAATTATCTTTTTATGAACTTCAAGTTCATATTATCTTATTCGAGGATTTAGATGTAGAAATGATAGTTCATTCCACGTAACTTTTTCTCAATTGTTTATCTTGTTTCCCCCTCATGTTAGAAAAACTAACTTGCGTCCTCAACTTTGGAAGCCCATCTTTGTGCGTTATGGTGTTAATCAAAATATATACTGCACTTTAATAATAATAAGATAAAATTATTTGGTTCCTGACCCTGAACCACTTGCGAGGGGAGAATGTAATATACTTTCGTATATAACGTATATTAAATTGATGTAGATAAAGGTATTCTCATAAGGGATAGTTTAGCTATTAAGTGAAAGCACTCAATAAATTATTTTGCTAAACAAACTGTGATGTAAACCAACTTATCAAGATGAACTATCTTGAATAAAAATCTGGAATATGCTCTAAATTAAATTATTGAGCAAGTTATCTAGCAAACACCATGTTGTAGGGTAATAATAATCGCACATGTAATTATCTCATCCATGCATCTTATGTGGTATACATGGCAGGTGAATGTGCCCATGTTCACCTTTGATGAATTCCAGAATTCAAGGGATTCAATCCCAATTTTATTTGGTATAAGAATCGCGAGAACAAGCAAACCAAGAGAATTTATAAAGAATCTTCTTCAACACTTACCCATGTTAATTCTCATTTATTTTGCACATCATACTTAAATCAAGATTGCTCAACATGCCATGCTTGATAAAATTGTCTGTATTAGTAAACTTCAGGTTTACATCATGACATGTGCAATTGTTAATTAAACTCCCAGTTTATTATGACATGGGTTTTATATCAATAAACATCCGTTTACTGTGTCATCTAATTTCACCATATTTTTTATTTGTATTGTAGAAATTGGAGAATAGAGAGAGTAACTTGTCACATACATATTACCCCGCTACAAGTTATAGTAATAGAAGATATTAAATCTTTCCTTTATCTATAGTCTCAATATAACCAACCGCTTTCGCGAACTTTAGAAACTAAATAAGTTTCTTTGAGACTTACTACGACACAATACCTTATTTATAATCAATTTATTTCTCCAAAATAGTATAATTGACTCTTCTAGAGCTCTCAATTATTTTTTTACTATCACATATTCATCAACATCCATATGGTGAATATCTCTTTCAAGGAGAAAGTTAGACCATTATGGTCATGGTCAAAATCATTATAGGCAAGATATAATATTTCCATTACTTTTGCCATGTAATAATAATATTGTCATATTCTTTTGGGTATAATCACAATAGGTATGTTATCAATGACCATTCATGCCATAATAATAAAATTATTTTCTTATTTCATTTCAAGCCTCCTCTTAGAGGTGAGTGCGGTATATTCACTACCACTAGCACTTATATATTCTTCCAAGAATGAATATGTATTCATAAATCAGATGTTTTCACATTAACATCATGAATGGACCATAATCATCTATATGTACTTTAAAAAATCTCATGTCAAATACATGACAAATATTACTTTCACAGAGTGAAGGGTTATTTTGAGAATCCTTATTATTCTCATTACCACAATGATGGCGATTATAATTTCGTCTATTGCCACATCCACATTAATTGTGTAACGGTCCGACCAGTCGTTTTGGGCTCTAGCGCGTCGTTCAGCAGTTTGAGGCTATGAGTAGCTTCACTCAGGTATTATGACTTGTTTGCATGGTCGGAATTAAATTCCGGGAGTTTTGGAGTTGAATTGTAAAGCGAATTCTTGTTT
This sequence comes from Nicotiana paniculata, assembly GCA_005239505.1. Classification (NCBI taxonomy): domain Eukaryota; kingdom Viridiplantae; phylum Streptophyta; class Magnoliopsida; order Solanales; family Solanaceae; genus Nicotiana; species Nicotiana paniculata. The sequence goes on from ML304080.1 coordinate 118,503, forward strand.
TCGAAAGCTTCAAGTTGGAAGAATCGGCTAAGGTTGGATCTTTGGGTAAACGACCTCAGATTCGGGATTTAAAGGCTCCAGCGGGTTCGTATGATGATTTCTGGACTTAGGCATATGTCCGGATCGGGTTTTGGATGGCCCAGGAGCGTTTCAGCGCCTATTGTGGAAGTTAGCATTTTGGAAGAATTTAAGAAATTTGGGGTTGAAGTGCAATTCAATGTTATCGATGTCCGTTTGGGACTCCGAGTCTGGGAATAGCTCCGGATGGTGATTATGGTATTGGGTGCACGATCGGAAGTGAATTTGGAGGTCCGTAGGTCATTTTGGAGTCATTTGGCTAAGTTAGAAATTTGAAGGTTTTCGAGGAGTTAGATCGGAAATGGATTATTGATATCGGGATCAGATTCTGATTTCGAAAGCTGGAGTAGGTCCGCAATATTGAATATGACTTGTGTGCAAAATTTGAGGTCAATCGGACACCATTTGATGGGTTTCAGCATGGAAGGAAGAAGTTTGAAGTTCTTAAGTTCATCAAGTTCGGATTGGGGCGCGATTCGTGATTTTAGTGTTGTTTTATGTGATTTCAAGGCTCGTCTAGGTTCGTAATGTGTTTTGGGACAGGTTGGTGTGATTGGACGGGGCCTCGGGGGGCCTCGGCTCTGCTTCAGGTGGTTAACGGATCGAAATGGAACTTGAGGAATGGATGAAGTGCATCAGTTCTGGTGTAATCGCACCTGCGCAAGTTTGATCGTAGGTGCGTGACCGTAGAAGCGAGGAAATGGTCGCAAGTGCGATCTGGGCGATGAAGGGAAATGATCTAGGTGCGAGAGCGAGAAAGGCAGCCTGGGGGCGCAGGTGCGGAAGCTAATCCACAGAAGCGGAATTCGCTGAGCTTGGGGGAAACCGCACCTGCGATGGAAATTCCGCAGGTGTGGAGCCGCAGGTGCGAAGAATCGCCGGGCAGTGTGTATTTTATGACGGGATTTGGCCATTTTTCACTCATTTCTCACTTTTGTTGGGGCGATTTTGGAGCCTTGAAGAGAGGGGATTTCATCATCTTCTATGAGGTAAGTAATTCTTGCAAGTATTAGGTTAAATACATGATTTCATAAGGATTTAAACATGGAAATTATACAAATTGTGGTGCTTTTGTTAGAAAACCTAGAATTGGTATTTTTGGATTTTGACCACAATTTGGTTATGGAACTTGGAGTAAATTATATATTTGAGTTCATGAGGTTATGGGTAAACTTTATTTTTGAAAAGTTTCGGAATTCGGGCACGTGGGCCGGAGGGTTATTTTTATCGACTTTGCAATTGGGGTTAGGAATTGTTATAAATTGGATTGTTATGAGTAATTGAGCATACATTTATGGGTTTGCATGATTATTGGCTAGTTTTGGAGCGTGGTGTTGTTATTAGAGTAGTCGGAAGGGCGTGGAATGCCGGTTATGGAACTTCGGAGCGAGGTAAGTCTCCTTTCTAACCTTGTAAGAGGGAATTAATCCCATAGGTGGACTAAAATGTTATGTGTTTCTATTTGTGGGGGCTACGTACGCGCGAGGTGACGAGAGTCTGTACGTGGATACTAGCTATGCCTATGTCCGGGTAGTTTTAGGCTTACATCGTTATTGATTTATGTTCATTGTTTTCCTTGAGAGGGAGCGAGATTGAGTTCACTTACTAAATATTTTAAAAGGAGTTGAATTTAAGAAATTTAAGATTTAAAAGGTTTCGTTGAACTTCGTACTTTCGAAAGGAATTAACTAATATTATAATAAATTAAGAAATCTATGTGTAACCGCATCGCATGTATGTTTCGCGAGTGGGGTATTTCCTTTAACTACACTTATGGTATCGGGCCGTTCGCCTCGACAGGATTTATGTACCACACTCTCATGGGAACGGGCCGTTCGCCTCGGCGATTTAATAGATGCATCTATGGTTCGCGCCATTCGACCCTCTGGCAGTGCACAATTTACATTTATGTTGGATCGGGCCATACACCTCGACATTTCCTATATACATATATATATATATATATATATATATATTATCCCTAGGGAATCGTGCGTAATTTTCGGCTAAAAGTCAGTGTATCTAAGGTGTTTTCCCTTAATTAAATTATTACTAGCTCTTGATGAAATTCACTATATCTATGTAAATGCTCCGATCACGGAGGGAACTTGCTAGTTGAGAGTCGAGTAAATTGAAAGGAAGGGGATTGTACCGCGTAATCTATACTTCTTGTTTCATATATTTACTCTGTTTCATATTTATTTATTTCTTTACTGTACCTTATATTATTGGACCACTAGTAAGTGTCAGAGTCGACCTCTCGTCACTACCTCTTTGAGGTTAGGCGGAATACTTACTGGGTACCCATTATTTTCGTACTCATACTACACTTGCTGTGCATTTTGTTGCACATGCACGTATATGTCTAGTGGCCCAGTTTGGCACAACGGCATGGGTGATACGGAGACTTAGATGAGCTGCATCTCTCGAGAAGACACGCAACCAGCAGAGTCTCTTTCAGAGTATTGTGTTTCTTTTCTGTCCAATTGTATTCCGGACAATTATCATATTGTACTTTATTTCCTCGAAATTGCTCATGCACTTGTGACACTGGGTTCTGGGATGATTTTGAGATTTGGTAGGTTGATAAACCTTGTGAAACATTATTATTTATTTAATGGAGTTTATTATTTATGGTCTAATGTTTAAAAGAAATGATTTCGAAAATATTAAAGTGAGAATTTAATCAATTATTTAATGTTAGCTTGCCTTATAGTGGTGTCCGGCTCCATCATGATCCTTAATGGATTTTTGGGTCGTGACAAATTGATACCTTCACGATAATAATTTTGTGTAACGACCCGACTGGTCGTTTTGAGCACTTGTACTTCGCTCAATAGTTTGAGGGCACGAGTATCTTCGCTTGATATATTATGATTTGTGTGAATCGTCGGTTTTGGTTTTCAAGTTATTCAAAATCAATTTGGAAGAATGAACTTCAAGATTGAAGTTTTAAGTTGGAAGAGCTGACCAAGTTTGACTTTTTAGCCTTTGACCTCGAATTGGAGTTTTGATGGTTCCGTTAGGTCCGGATGGTGATTTTGGACTCGGTCGCATGCCCGGATTTTGATTTGGATATTCTAGAAGGATTTGACACTAAATGGCGACAGTTGAAAACTTGAAGGTTTGGAAAGTTCATAAGTTTGACCGGAAGTTGACTTTGAGGATATTTGATTTGGTTTGTAGTTTTAGGAATTGTAATAGCTTCGATATGTCATTTGGGACTTGTGTGCTAAATTTGAGTTTATTTTGGGTTGATTTGATATGATTCAACGTGAGTTGTAGAAGTTGAAAGTTCATAAGTTCATTAACTCGGATTTGAGGTGTGATTCATAATTTTAATGTTATTTGATGTGATTTGAGGGCTCTAGTAGGTCTGTGTTGTGTTACGAGACTTGTTGGTAACTTCAGACAAGGTCTCGAGCGGCTGAGTGAGTTTCGGATAGGTTTAGGTTATTTTGCACTTGTTTTTGATGCTTCGACGTTATTTCCTCAAGCATAAATGGTTCCACATTAATCAAATGAGCTCCAAGTTCAGTTTTTATAGAAGCATTAGATCCGTATCGTAATTTTGGAGCCACTGAAAACATAATCGTCTAATTCGGAATCGTATGAGAGAGTTCTGCTCATTTCCGTGTCGGGGAAACTCCTAGTTTCTGGTGTGGTCGCAATTGTGAACATTCTATCGCAATTACGATGCCTAGTTCACAATTGCGACATTTTCCAGCCCTGTTCTTGTTTGCAATTGCGAAGGCTTCTTCGCTTTTGCGAGGGTTCGCAATTGCGAACCCCTGGATCGCCAATGCGACATCTGCAGCTTGTTTTCAGCTGTGTAATTCGGGTTTTTGATTCATTTTGTTATATTTTGAACTCTAGCTTCGATGGGAGGCGATTTTATGAAGGATTTTTCATACCAAATCATTGGGTAAGTACCTCTAATCAATTCTCAACTACATTTCATGATTTTACATAAGATTTAACATCAAATTCATGAGAATCTAGGGAAAAATTTGGGGATTTTGTCAAAACATAGAAAAATAAAAATTTGGGGATTTTGTCAAAACTTTGAAAAATAAAAATTTGGGTTTTGAGAGTCTAATAGGGCTTGGATCTGGAAACAAAATATGTATTTGGACTCGTGAGGTTATGGGTAGTCAAGACCTACCCTTGGACCCGGGTTTTGACCGGGCGGACAAGGGGGTTGACTTTTGTGGACTTTTCAGAGATTGTATAAAAACTACTGCTTTATTAATTGAAATTGTTTTCCCTTGCATCGTGTGATGTATTTAATTCATCTTTGGCTAGATTGAGGCGAGCGGGGATGGATTTGTAAAGGAAAAAGCTAAATTGAGTATTGAGTTAGCCGAATTGAGGTAAGTGTCTTGCCTAACTTTGTTGAGGGAATTTTTCCTACTATTTGACATTTTTTGCCACATGAGGGTTTGATACATATATGAGGTGATGACCATATATTTATGTGCCAGGGTTAACCATGGTGGGGGGTAAATTATATTATAAATGGTATCTTGTAGAATCGCGTGACCTTCTTGCTTCATGCCTTACTTGACTCCTAGATACTAAGAATATAGTATTAAATGTTAGAAACTAAGACTTAGCTTATTATAACTTGATCAAATTTGATGGAATTCTGAGAATACACTTACGTGTCTAATTCGGTCATCACTATTCATAATCATTAATACATTGCTACGACCGATATTCTTGAGATACTAGATTCTATACTTGTGTTGTAGATCATTCGTGAGATTTGTTTAAATACTTGAATAATAAGGTTCTTGCAGGTTTATTGAACTATTGTTGGCTTGGAAAGTTGTGATTGGGACTCATTTGGAAGATTCGTTTAAACACTGTACTTTACGTTATTTATGCTTCCTGCCTTGTTTGTCATTGTTATACATATTCTTGGTAAGGAAGAGTGTAAATCACGAAGGATGATGCCGTGCCATTGTATATACATTATCACGTGAGGGAGAGTGTAAAGCACGAAGGGTGATGCCATGCTATATCATTGAGAGTAAAAGCACGAAGGATGGTGTCGTGCCATATTATTTGAGAGTAAAAACATGAAGGGTGATGTCGTGCCATATTGTTAAGAGTAAAATCACGAAGGGTGATGCCGTTCCATATCATTTGTGAGTAATAGCACGAAGGGTGATGCCGTGCCATGTTATGTGAGTGTAAAGCACGAAGGGTGGTGTTGTGCCCTTTCATTTATATTATCGTGCTTTAAATTATCGTGAGTTCATGGAACGATGGGTGTTTCCGTGCAGATGAATTGTGATCTTTTTCTAATACTCTGTTATTGCTTTGTACATTCGTTTTGCGTGCTCTATTCTGTCATACTATAGTATAGTTCTATTGTTAGTTTACATTAAAAATTTTATCAGTGAGCATCTTTTAACTAAAAAGCCTCGTCACTACTTCGACGAGATTAGACAAACTACTTACTGGGTACATGGGGTCGGTTGTACTCATACTGCATTTCTGCACCTTGCGTGCAGATTTTTGGGGCGGGGCTGCTAGTGATGTCAGGAGCTGACCTTGAAGATGTTCAAGCATTTCGAATATAGCTGCCACTTGTCCTTGGTAGCTTTAGATTTTGTGTAAATCTGTTTATGTAACTTTTAAACAGATCGTATAATTATTTGTATCGGCTTTGTATATTCGAAGTATTAGAAGTTCATGATTCGTACTACCAGTTCTTGGGTTAAATTGTAAATGTCTAGATAATTCTTCACTGTTTTCCTATAATTCCATTTGGATTGTATTGATTGTTAGTTGGTTTACCTAGCGGGTCAACTAGTGATTTTTTGGTCGTGATAAGTTGGTATCAGAGCTTTAGGTTCATAGGTTCAACGAGTGATGAGCAAGTGTCTAGTAGAGTCTTGTGGATCGGTATGATGACATCCATACCTATCTTCGAGAGGCTACATGGCATATAGGGTAAACTTTCCATCTTTGTTTCCTTATCATGCGGCCTTGTTTCAGCTTGAAATCTACAATTTTGATTCTTCCCAATTGTTCATATGTGATGACGCGTACTCAGTATTCTCTATGCACCGACAATCTGTGATGCTCTAGATGGGTTACGGAGGGATATAGATGCTTGATTGTCATCGCGATATGTTGTTCATTGTGGTACGAGGTGGGTTCTTATATCCGATTAGTAAGTGCAAATTTGGGAAGACTGGTCGGTGGCCTAACTGTTGTAATGAAATTGGGTTCATGGTAAGGTGTCGATTTGAGTATAGCTAGTGGGCCACCTCTACGTAATAAGTTGGGATCGTGTGTTTCGTATGAGTCTTCTATTTGGTGGGGTGCATATATTATCATTTCAGAGAATTAGGGAAGTTGTTTTACTATTACAAGGATGGGTAAGTGCTTGGCAGAGTCTACAGAGTGTTCTAATGACCAATATTGCATGAGTTTTTGAGGTATTCAACTAAATAGTCGTGTGGGATCAGGGCATGCTATGAAGATGTGGTACTTTGGATTACTGACGATGTGTTCTATGGATTCAGGCTAAGTGGGGGAGTTTGCTAATGACGATCGAATTGTAGGATCATGCATTGTATCAGTTTTCGAGCCGAGGGATTGTTTAGTTATTTCTTCAAATAGTCATATGTTGGTGGAGCACGGGTTGCTCGATGCATATTAGCTGTGTATTAAAGATCATAGTAAGGTGAGTGGTTATCAAGAAGGTTCTGGCGAGTTCCAGGTCTTACGTAGCCTTTAAGGACTTTGAAATTTGTCTACGGGCGGGCTTGAAATCGGTAGCGAATGGTAATCGGATTTGCAGTATTTCCTTGTCAAGAAAGGTCTACATGTAAATGTTGGAAAGATGCAAGAAATGGATTCGGGTCCCCAGGAGGTTCCTTCAGGGCAGTCATACCGGATTGAGTTGCTTTTGGGTTGGTAGTCTGTGTGACTATATTGAGTTAGAGGCGTTTGGTTCTGATTACTTGATTTTTGTATTAATGATTTCTGAAGAACTCATCATGGTTATTACCATGGACGGAGTTGGTGTTTACTACAAGGTATAGAAGTTATATTGTGTGTGATGATGTTCTCCTAGATTGAGTTAAATGCAAGGTTCACAGTTGATGAGATGTTCAATTTGCACGTGGTTCGGAGTTAATTATGGAACTTTCGTAGTGTCGCGAGTTAGCACGTTAGAGGCGATGCACCTTGTTGGGTTGAAAAATTGCATGTACAAGGTTGCAATTTAGTTTTGGAGGGAATGATATGAGTTCTTGAAGACACGGACAATTTCGGGTGTTTAAGGTTTTGCTGGCACTATCTGTTCCCACTGAAGGAGAGTTCGCCTGTTGGCAGGTACATTGTGTTTTGACTTGTGGGTATTTTTTCATAAGATGATGGAGTATTAATGATGATATTTGAGTAGCGGTGTTAAGATCGGGTATGGAAATTCTGGTATACAAGAGGTTCAGAGACTAGATTTTCTCGTTGGAAAACTATTCCCTGATTGTGACTTGTGAAGGAATGTGGAGGATTGGGCGATTGATGGTATGTGTTACGGAAAGGTTGCTATGAATTTGCGGAAGGTTATTTGCCTGTTCGAGAATGATTGGAATCTAGTTTGGGAATTATTTGAGAGCCTAATGAGGATGTGTATTCTGTATTGGTTCGGATTTGCTTGCTCCTACCCAGCTGTTAGCGCAAGTATATCATTGTATATACATTATCATGTGAGGGAGAGTGTAAAGCACGAAGGGTGATGCCGTGACATATCATTGAGAGTAAAAGCACGAAGGTTGATGCGGTGCCCTTTCATTTATATTATCATGCTTTAAATTATCGTGAGTTCATGGAACGATGAGTGTTTTCGTGCAGGTGAGGACGAGGGACATACATTATATTATGATATCTTTTCCTTGTGTATACTCTCATGCCGTTACATTGATCCATTATTGTCGTATTTATGGTTCTTATGTGACTTGTCGTTAATGCCCTATTCTTGTTCTCTATCTTATTTGTTATTGTGTCACTCATGCCTTCTATCTTTGTCGTATCTATTTTGTTGCACTTAGTACAAGCCTTCTACCTAGTTAGTCATTCATGCTTCTACTTGTTAACACATAAATATCACGTGTTCCCCTTTTATTCGTTATATTTGTATTTATGCCTCCACTATGCTGGTTAGTTGAAGTTACATTCCTTTCCCTAATTGTTGTCATTACCTCTATGCTTTCCGCCTAGTTTGTTACCGATTCCCTTATGTACATTCTCATTCATTATTTCTGCTTGCGTATGTTTAACTTTGTCATTAATGTTATCGGCATTTCTGCCATCCGACTGGTATTGTTGTATGCATATTTGGTGAGGATGAGATAAATGCACGGAAGGTGTTGTCGTGCAATTGACTTGATATCAGATTGTATTCCTCCCGCTATGAAAGTTATGGGGTGACTATTGTGGTTTATTGGTTTTCGCTCTAAAGAAAAGATTGATTGAGATATTGGAAACTGTTGAATTGTGATCTCTTCTAGTACTCAGTTATTGCTTTATACATTCGTTTCACGTGCTCTATTATGTTATATTGTAGTATAGTTCTATTATTAGTTTACATTATAAATTTTATCAGTGAACATCGGTTAACTAAAAATCCTCGTCACTACTTTGACGAGGTTAGACAAAATACTTACTGGGTACATGGGGTCGGTTGTACTCATACTACACTTCTGCACCTTGCGTGCATATTTTTTGAGCGGAGCTACTGGTGATGTCAGGAGCTGACTCTAAAGATGTTCAAGCATTCCGGATATAGCTGCCACCTGTCCTTGGTAGCTTTAATTTTTTAAATGTGTTTATGTAACTTTCAAACAGATTGTATAATTATTTGTATCAGCTTTGTAAATTTCAAGTCTTAGAAGCTCATGATTCGTACTACCAGTTCTTGGGTAAATTGTAAATGTCTAGATAATTCTTCTCTATTTTCCTATAATTCCATTTGGATTGTACTGATTGTTAGTTGGCTTACGTAGCGGGTCGAGTTAGGTTCCATCACGACTAGTGATTTTTGGTTCGTGACATTTTGTCTTCTTTCAGACTTATCACATATTGCTATCACATTCTCTTAAGTGAATGAGAATGAAGCAAATACAATGGGATGGGTTTCCCCTTCTTGTGCTCAAAATCATACATGAATTTGATCATGGCAAGACATATAAATTTTACCACTTCGGGTGATTATAATTTTTAACAAACTCTATTAGAGTTACAAACAAAATTTATTGTCTTTACTTGTATTTAAAATCAAATTATAGAATCTCAACAATTTAAAAGAGAAAAATAAGGTAAAGTACTTACCTTAAATCCATAATTTATTCATGAGGAAAGTTCATGGAACAATTGACAATCATTATGCTCAATATTATGTATAAGTTGAGCCCCATGCACGTATCCCAAAGCTCTCTACGCAATTGGTTGGAGTCTCGTGCTGATAACGTGTTATAAAACAATAAAAGAAGAAGAAGAATACTGCAGAGAAAAGTAGAGAGAGACAATTCTTATTGATTTGAATACCTCTATTTATAGGGAAAAAGTGACTTAACCACCAAGTAAGATCCCTAAAATCTCTCTAAAATATAGACATTCATCTTAAATAAAACTCTATTTATAACAATCCAATATTAATTTTATTCACTAAAGAAATTATTTAGCTTTTAAAGGGCTTAAAGGTCGATAAACATTTCAGGGATATTTTTGTTGTTTAACATTTAGCATGAAATATGAATTTTTTCCTTATTTATCTATCTATCTATCTATCTATCTACCTATCTATCTATCTACCTATCTATCTATCTACCTACCTATCTATCTATCTATCTATCTATCTATCTATCTATCTATCTATCTATCTATCTATCTATCTATCTATCTATCTATCTATCTATCTTATATTAAAAGTACGAACCCTTTAAAAATAGAGTTTACATTGGATAAAATAGTAAGTTAAATATTTTCCTAATATGAAAGAATGTGTTAATTATTAGTTTTAATGATGAAAAATAATATAATCACTTTTGGTTTAGGGACTCAAGGAATACAATAAAGGAATTGGAATAGATCAAGGAAAACAATCAGGATCAAAAGTGCAAAAGGAAGATCAGATATTGACGGAAGAAGTGCAACGCAAAAGGAAGATCAGAGAAAGACTGACGGAAGAAATCAATCATAGATTGATAGAAGCTATCAAGGAAAATGAATCAGCGATAAAAAGGGAAGAAGCGCTGAAGATCCGGCAAGAATAATCAATTAGAAGCTATTATTGGAAGGTCCCAGATTCAAGGGAAACAGAATCACGGAGAATCAATGAATCCAGTAGATATCAAGACTTAGAGATGGAAGGCTCGTCAAAGTCCACACATCAAGGAAGATTAATTGGAACTCGAATTTTGGAGGATTTCGAGGAGGATTTTGAAGTATTTGCTGAGGTAAGTTCCTTGTGCCTATTTATTTTCAGTAATGGTGTTTACCCACTGATTTTATACCTAGTTGGTGAGTTTCGAGGTGAGATTTGGGAGATTAAGGCTTGAGAATTGGAGAGTGAATTTTGGGGTTTTGGAGGGGCAAATGATGTCAGATTCTGATAAATTTGGTATGGTTAGACTCATGAGTGAATGGGATTTCGCTTTTGTGATTCTTTTCGGGTTTCGAGACGTGGGCCCGGGGCCGGGTTAAGCCGATTTCGGATTTTAGGCTATAATTCAGTAGTTTTATTGTAAAATTGATCCCTTTAGCCTATATTGATTATCTCATACTGCTTGTGGCTAGATTCGGGGCATTTGGAGACCGATTTGAGAGGCAAGAGCATTTCAGAGCAGGATTTCTCCGCGGTTGAGGTAAGTAACAGTCATAAATCTGGTTTTAAGGGTATGAAACCCCCAAAATTAGTATGATGTGAATATTTGGAGGTGACGCACATGATAGGTGACAGGCATGTGAGAGCGCACCGTGAGGGATTGTGACTTGGTCTATCCCGTGAGAATGTAAAGTCAAATAGCCTATTGTTTCTTACATGTCTTCCTTGTCTTTTAGCAATTTGACTGCCTTTCATGTTAGAAACCATGCTTAGGCAATATGATATCACTATTGGGACCCGCAGCGGTCGTATACTTGTTGAATTGACTGCTAATTGCTGACTTGTACTCAAACAAAGACTTACTTGTGTATCATATCTTCGTTCTCTCTCATTTTATTGTTAATAATTGTTCTTATCTCTATTCGGGCTGAATGTTATGATTTTCTGTGAGCCCGAGAGGCTGGAGAGGTTAGTGAATAAGATAGGGCCTGAGTGTCGAGCTATGAACTATGTGAGGTATACGGATCATGTTGCACGCTACAACAAGCCTTAGGGATATATATTTATGTATTATAGATCGGGTTGCACGCCGCAACGAGCCTTAGGGCTACTTATATATACTTGGATCGGGTTGCACGCCGCAGCGAGATTGGATCGGGCTGCATGCGGCAACGATATAGCGCTTGGGCTGAAGGAGCCCCTCCGGAGTCTGTACACCCCCAGTGAGCGCAGGTACATATTGAGTGTGTGTGTGCTGAGAGCTGAGAGCCGAGTTTTGAGCTATTAAGGGCTTGAGGGACTGCGATCCTGAGATGTTGCATTTGTCTTGCTTCTGTTGCTATGCTTAGCTGATTCATGTTACTGTTGAACTTTCTGGAAGTTTGATATCTGTTTTACCTAAACTCAGTAGATATGCATCTTACTTGTTATACATTCCCGGAATTTACTCAAGTATACTTTCATTATTAAAGTTTAGGAAATGAATTATATTTTGTCCAGCTCGTCACTGCTTCTCAGTTCCTTATTTATTTCTTTTACTTGCTGAGTTGATTGTACTCACGCTACACCCTGCACTTCATGTGTAGATCCAGGTGTGCACTATTCCGGCGGTCGTTGAGTTCGTGCACGAGCGAGTATCGGGGACTACGAGGTAGCTGTCGGTGTCCGCAGACCTTGTCTCTCCTTCTATGCTTTTTTCTTTCCATCTGTATTGATACTTAGACACTGTTTTTATTAGACTGAATATCTAGATGCTCATGACTTGGTGACACCCTGATATTTGGGGCTATCTTTCCGCAATATGTTTTTATTTTGAGTTCAAATCTGGATTTTTATGAATTTTTTTGCTATGAACAAGCTTTAAACTATCTTTTTATGAAATATTGAAGTATTTTTAAAAGTCGACTTGCCTAGTACCATCGATAGGCCCCATCACGACAGGTTAGAGTTTTGGGTCATGACATCTTTGCTCCAGTAGCTCGACTAGAGTCAATACAAATTCTTCTTGCATACGTATCCTTCAAGAAATTTAGACTTTTTTAGATGGATGTCAGGAGTGATTTCTTAAATGGTTTCATTGACGAGGAAGTATATGTGAAACAACCTCCTGGATTTGAAGACTCAAAGTTCCCTTATCATGTGTATAAGTTGAAAAGTTCGTATCGGAGCCCTAGTTTACATAGGTCTCACGAGTCATGAGCAGGGTAGTAGAGTCTTGCGGATCGGTACGAAGAAGTCTGTACTTATCTTCGAGAGGCTGCAGAATCCTTAGGAAAACTTCACCTTTTTTAATTCTTGTTGTGAGAATCTGTTAATTCTGATAACTAAACATCTGTTGTTTCATTCTCTCATAGATGGTGAGGACTCGTACTACTGGGCAGGATGGGAAGCCACCAGTACCACCAGCCAGGGCCACGAGAGGCCGAGGTCGCGGTGGAGGCCGCGGTAGGGGCAGAAGTACATCCTGTACAACAACTGGGGCAGTACTTGTAGATCCACCAACTACCGTAGATTAGGACCAGGTCCCAGTTGTGGATGCACTTGCGGGACCAGCTTAGGCACCACCTATGCCCATCGTGATTCCTGGCTTCACGAGGCCTTAGCTCAGCTTCTGACTGTGTGCATCGGCCTTGCTCAGGCGATCTCTGTTTTGAAAACCACATCCACTTCTCAGGCCGGGGGAGGCACTCATACTCCTGCCGTCCGCACACCCGAGTAGGTAGTATAGGGACTCCAGACACCGGGGGCACCACCAGTCTAGTCGGTTGAAGCTGCTCAGGGATATGTGGTTCCTCCTATGACTGAGGATGAGAATTGTAGATTGGAGAGGTTTGGGAGGCTTCAGGCTCCATATTCAGTGGTGTAGAGGGAGAGAATGCACATTGCTTCTTGAACAGGTGTCAAAGGATATTCTGTACAACAGGTATTCTGGAGACCAGTGGGGTCTTGTTCACTACCGTTCAGTTCTGTGGGGCTGCATTCAGTTGGTGGGAGGCTTACGAGAGGCGCAAGCCGGTCGGCACAACACCCTTTACCTGGCAGCAGTTCTCCATTCTCTTTCTAGAGAAGTTCGTGCCGCAGTCACGTAGAGAGGAGCTGCGCAGACAATTTGATTAACATCGTCAAGGTGATATATTTGTGATGCAGTATGAGATGCGATTCTTGGAGTTGGCACGTCATGCTATCTGGTTGGTTCCCATAGACAGAGAGAGGATCAGGAGGTTTATAGATGGCCTCACTTTTCAGCTGCAATTTCTTATGACCAGAGAGAGAGTGTCTGGTGCTACTTTTGATGAGGTTGTAGACATTGCTCGTCTGATTGAGATGGTTCGCAGTTAGGAGAGGGTTGAGAGGGAGGCCAAGAGGCCTTGTGGTCAGGGTGGATTTGGCGGTGCTTCTTCCAGGGGTTAGTTCCAGCACGGTAGAGGTCGTTCTTTCAGACAACTTCAGGAACTTCTTGATAAGGGGTTTTTCTGCCGAGCGTGTCACCGTGGGGAGCACCTATTCTATTTGTAAAGAAGAAAGATGGTACTATGAGGATGTGCATTGATTATAGGCAATTGAACAAGGTCACAATCAAGAACAAATATCCTTTTCCACGTATAGATGATCTATTTGACCAGCTTCAGGGAGCGAGGGTGTTCTCCAAGATTGATTTAAGGTCAGGGTATCACCAGCTAAAAGTTCGGGATTTGGATATTCTTAAGACAACTTTCAGGACCTGATATGGCCATTATGAGTTCCTTGTGATGTCTTTTGCGTTTACCAACGCCCCTGCAGCGTTCATGCATTTTATGAATAGTGTGTTTCAGCCTTATCTCGATTCGTTCGTTATTGTATTCAATGATGACATCCTAGTATACTCTCGTTGCCAGGAGGAGCATACCCATCATCTGGGGATTGTGTTATAGAGATTGAGGGAGGAGAAGATTTATGAAAAGTTCTCCAAGTGTGTGTTTTGGCTCAATTCAGTGGCGTTCTTGGGGCATGTAGTTTCCAGTGAGGGTATTCAGGTGGATCCGAAGAAGATAGAGGTGGTGTAGAGTTGGCCTAGACGTCCTCAGCCACGAAGATTCAGAGCTTTCTTGGTTTGGTGGGCTATTGCCGTCATTTTATGAATGGTTTCTCATCTATTGCATCGCCCTTGACCAAATTGACCCAAAAGAGTGCTCCATTCAGGTGGTCGGATGAGTGCGAAGAGAGCTTTCAGAATCTTAAGATTGCTTTGACCACGACTCCAGTTCTAGTTCTGCCATCAGCTTCTGGTTCTTACACAGTGTATTATGATGCCTCGCGGATTGGTATTGGATGTGTTCTGATGCAGGATGGTAGAGTGATTTCTTATGCTTCGCGCCAGTTAAAGAACCATGAGAAGAAATATCCTGTCCATATCTTGAGTTAGCAGCTATTGTTCACGCCTTGAAGATTTGGTGACACTATCTGTACGGGGTTCGTTGTGAGATCTACACTGATCACCGGAGTTTGCAGCATATGTTCAAGCAGAAGGATCTTAACTTGTGTCAGCGGATGTGGTTGGAGCTTCTTAAGGATTATGATATCACAATTCTGTACTATTCGGGAAGGCCAATGTGGTGGCCGATGCCTTGAGTCGCCGGGCGGAGAGTTTGGGGAGCTTAATGTATCTTCCAACAGTAGAGAGACCATTGACATTGGATGTTTAGGCCTTAGCTAGCCAGTTTTTCAGATTGGATATTTCTGAGCCGAGTCGGGTATTGACTTATGTGGTCTATTGGTCTTCTCTTTATGATCGTATCAGGGAGCGTCATTATAATGACCCATATCTGCTCGTCCTCCAGGATAGGGTTCAGCGAGGTGATGCCAGGGATGTGACTATTGATGATGATGGGGTGTTGAGGATGCAGGGATAGATATGTGTCCCCAATGTAGATGGGCTACGAGAGTTGATTCTTGAGGAGGCCCACATCTCGCGGTATTCCATCCATCCGAGTGCCACGAAGATGTAATAGGATTTGAGACAGCTCTATTGGTGGAGGAGGATAAAGAAGGATATAGTTGGGTTTGTGGATCGATGTCTCAACTATCAGCAGGTTAAGTATGAGCATCAGAGACCGGGTGGCTTGCTTAGAGGTTAGAGATCCCAGATTGGAAGTGGGAGAGGATCAACATAGATTTCGTAGTTTGGCTCCCACGGACTTCGAGGAAGTTTGATGCTATATGGGTGATTGTGGATCGGCTGACCAAGTCCACACAGTTCATTCCACTTGGTACTACTTATTCTTCAGAGCGATTGGATGAGACTTACATCCGAGAGATTATTCGCCTTCATGGTGTCCCAGTTTCCATCATTTCAGATAGAGGCACATAGTTTACATCATGGTTTTGGAGAGCCGTGCAGCGAGAGTTGGGTAATCAGGTTGAGTTGAGCACGACCTTTCACCCTCAGATGGACGAGCAGTCCAAGCGCACTATCTAGATATTGGAGGACATGTTATGTGCTTGTGTCATTGATTTTGGGGGTTCATAAGACCAGTTTCTTCTGCTCGCGTAGTTTTCATATAACAACAGTTATCAGTCAAGCATTCAAATGACTCCGTGCGAGGCTTTATATGGGAGGCGGTGTAGATCTTTGGTGGGATGGTTTGAGCTAGGTGAGGCTAGGCTCTTGGGTAGATACTTGCTCCAGGATGCATTAGACAACGTGAAATTGATTCAGGAGTGGTTTCACACGGCGCAATCTAGGAAAAAGAGTTATGCTGATAGGAAAGTTCGTGATGTGTCTTACATGGTCGGGGAGAAGGTTCTGCTGAAGGTATCACCCATGAAGGGTATTATGAGGTTTTGGAAGAGGGGCAAGTTGAGACCTTATTTCATTGGGCCTTTTGAGGTACTTCATCGGGGAGGTGGCTTACAAGCTTGACTTTCCACCTAGCTTGTCGAGTGTGCATCCAATATTTCAAGTTTCTATGCTCCGAAAATACATCGGAAATCCATCTCATGTTTTGGATTTCAGCAAGGTTCAGTTGGATGGTGATTTGACTTATGATGTGGAGCCGGTGGCCATTTTGGAGCGGCAGGTTCAAAGGTTGAGGTCTAAGGATATAACTTCAGTGAAGGAGTGGTGGAGAGGTGCGTGGAGGAGGCAACTTGGGAGACCGAGCAGGAGATACAGAGCAGATATCCACACTTATTTGAGACTCCGGGTAAGTTTCTAGACCCGTTCAAGGACGAAGGTTTGTTTAAGAGGGGGAGGATGTAACGACCTGACCGGTCGTTTCGAGATTTATATCCTTGTTCCCCCATTTTTTCTTCTTCTTTTGTATTCTGCAGCTGTATTATGACTTGCCGGGGTAGCCGGTCGACCTCGGATGTGATTTGGAGGTCCGTAGTAAATTTAGTCTTGAATTGGCAAAAGTTAGAATTTTAGCGATTTTGACTGGCAATGGAAAATTTGATATCGGGGTAGGATTGGATTTTCGGAAGTTGGAGTAGGTTCGTGGTATCATTATTGACTTGTGTGTAAAATTTGAGGTAAATAGGATATGATTTGATAGGTTTCGGCGTTATTTATAGAATTCGGAAATTTCAAAGTTTTTTAGGCTTGACTCCGTGTGTAATTCGAGTTTTTGATGTTATTTGAGGTGGTTTGAGGATTCAACTAAGTTTGTATCAGGTTATAGGACATGTTGGTATGTTTGGTTGAGGTCCCGAGGGCCTCGGGGTGATCTCAGGTGGTTAACGGGTTCATTTGAGTTGAGGATTTGCAGCTGAAGTGATGCTTCTACAGGTGTAACCGCACCTGCGGAGTGGGTACCGCAGGTGCGAGCCCGCAGAAGCGAGGCAAGGATCGCAGATGCGACCAAGAAAGATCTGGGCATAGGGCGCAGGTGAGATGGCATTCCCACACCTGTGATGGTCGCAGAAGCGGACTTCAGGGCGCAAGTGCTCGTTTGGACCGCAGGTGCGATGTGACTCCCGCACCCGCGAAGAGCAAAGATGCAGTCTCTTTATCGCAGAACCGGAAGCAGTGCATAAGTGGTTTTCCGCAAAAGCGGAGCTTTTCCCGTAGATGCAGAAATTGAGCCGCAGGTGCGCAAACCCTGGGCAGAGCATATAAAAATGAGACTTCGAGATTTTTCACCATTTTCACATTTTGGAATTTGTATTTTGGAGGATTTTGATGTGATGACCAAAAGGGGTCATCTTATGATTTAAGACTCCATTCAGGGCTCATTAGCCATAAAAATATTATTTTTATTCACCTCGATATGCGTGCATAGTCCATGCGTGAATCCGGAAAGCTTTTATGCGAAATATATAAAATAATAATTTTTGAGTGTGAAAATTAATTTTTAGTTGACATTGGTCAACGTTTTGAGTAAAAGGACCCGACCCGTGTTTCAACGGTCCCGAGAGGTCCGTATTAAAATATGGGACTTGGGCGTATGCCCGGAATCAAATTCCAAGGTACCTAGCTCGAGAAATAAATTTTTGATGAAAATTGTTAAACTGAAATTTAAAGGAATTAAAAAAATCGATAAGTGTTTGAACTCGTTGGTATTGGGCCCGTATTTTGGTTCCGGAGCCCGGTACATGTTTATTATAATATTTAAGTCATATCTCTAAAATTTTGTAGAAATAGGAGTTGATTTGAAGTGATTCGAATGTCCGGTTGAAAAGATAGTAAACTTAAAGTGTTCTTGAGAAATTCATGAGTTTTGATGCTAAATCCGTAGTTTTAGGTGTTATTTTGGTGATTTGATTGCACGAGCAAGTCCGTAGGATGTTTTTTAACTTGTGTGCATGTTTGGCTTGGAGCCCCGAGGGCTCGGGTGCCATTCGAGCGATGCGAGAGTTGAGTTAAAACTCAACCAAGGCTGTTGGTGCACCAGTTCTGGTGTGCCCGAACCTACGAGCCTTTGGCCGCAGGTGTGAGCTCGCAGGTGCGAACAAGCCTGGGTTCCCCTTCTTCTGCAGGTGCGGACCCTTCTGCGCAAGTGCACGACCGCAGAAGCATTAGTCCAGTCGCAGGTGCGGCCTCAAGCAGTTCAGCCCCTTTCAGCAAAAGTGGACGCTCCAACCGCACGTGTGCAACCGCAAGCGTGACCCAAGCATTGCAGATGCGAGGGTCGAGCAGTGAGTTCATATTAATTCGAACTCCAGCTGTTTTTTTTATTATTTTTCAAAAGGGTAGAAGACTTAGGGCGATTTTCTCAAGGATTTGCTTCTCAAAATCATAGGTAAGTGTTCATTAGCTCGTTCCTTCCAATCTTTTACTCTTTATACAAAGATTTAACCTAGAAATCTAAGGTTTTCATGGTGGAATTTGGGGGTTTTGGGTAGAAACTAGGTATTTCAAAATTTGGGGAAATTTGACCTCAATTGGGGTTGGATTCCAAAACTAATTGCATATTCGGGCTCTGGGGTGAACGAGGAAACAGATTTTGGTCCGAACCTCGAGTTTGGACCAAGCGGGCCCGGGGTCGATTTTTAACTTTGTTTGGGAAAACTTAGCAAAACCATGATTATACATTAAAGTAAATTCCTTTAGCAATAATTAATGATACTGAACTAATTATGAATAGATACGAGTGGGTTGGAGGTGAATTCTAAAGGAAAAGATGTACTTGAGCAGTGTAAAGCACGAAGGGTGATGCCGTGCATGATTTATTTATATTGTGAGGTTGAGTGTAAATCACGAAGGGTGATGCCGTGCATAATTTATTTATATTGTGAGGTTGAGAGTAAAAGTACGAAGGGTGATTCCGTGCATTCATATTTATAATCTGGTGAGGATGAGGGTAAAAGCACGAAGGGTGATGCCGTGCATTTTATTTACTATTTGGTGAGGTTGAGAGTAAAAGTACGAAGGGTGGTGCAGTGCATTCTATTTACTATTTCGTGAGGCTGAGAGTAAAAGCACGACGGGTGATGTCGCGCAAATTTCCTTTCTATTTAAATTGCTTAATTTGTTTGTTTATCATTGTTGATTTCTGTCTTTTCGTTTTGTCACTCCTTATGTTAAAATTTTCCACTATATGTCCCTCTCCCATTTATTTTGTATTACTTCTTTAATTGTTGTTACTTCCAATAGCATGATTATATATGTCCACTTTTTTATGTGGTGTCCTATCCTAGACTCGTCATTACTTCGCCGAGGTTAGGCTCGACACTTACCAGTACATGGGGTCGGTTGTACTGATACTGCACTCTGCACTTCTTGTGCAGATCCAGGTTCAGGTCCGTAGATTCCTGGAGTCTCTTCCTTATTATTCAGTTGTTGTTTTATTTAGTTAAAAATAGTCATATATTTTCTTTCAGCAAATACTTGTAGAAATTCTTAGTAGTTCGTGAATTGTGACTCCAAACCCTGGGTAGCTAGATATTAGTATTAGTTTCATAGTATCGTTTTATTATATCATATATTATTTTGGTATTATATGTTGGATGGTAGAAAGACCACATATATGTTTTAATTGTTTTAAATGTCGTTACCCTCTAATGTTGGTTTGCCTAGCAAGAATAGTGTTAGGCGCCATCACGGTCCCGACGGTGGGAATTCGGGTCGTGACAAGTTGGTATTAGAGCACTGGGTTTCCTAGGTCTCACAATTCACGGACAAGTTTAATAGAGTCTGAGGGATCGGTATGGAGACGTCTGTACTTATCCTCCAGAGGCTATAAAGTTAGGAATAAGTTCACGTTATTTCTACTCTATTGTGCGAATTTATCCTATTATTGATGATCGAACTCGTCTATTCTTTTTCTCTCGCAAATCTCGACAACGCGCAACGCATCTACATCCGGACAAGAAATGGAGCCCCAATGACAGCTACGATTAGGGGAAGAGGTAGAGGCAGAGCTCAGTCTAGAGCTCGAATATCAACACATATTGTAGAGCCTCAAGTGGATCTAGAAGCGGAGGTTCTAGCTCAGTCGGTACATGTTGGACCAGTTCAGGTTCTAGAAGGATTCATAGCTACTCCAGTGTTGCAGGACGCACTAGTCCGTTTATTGAGGTTGGACAAGTTTACCAAACTATTTCTTATCTATTTCAGTGGTGCATCTTTTGAGGACCCACATTATTTTCTTGACTGCTGCTATGAAGTATTGCAGAACATGGGAATAATTGAAAGCAATGGGGTTGATTTTGGTGTGTTTCAGATGACGGATTCCACCAAGAGGTGGTGGAAAGATTATGTATTTACTAGATCAGTTGTGGCTCCGATTGAAGATGCGGACGTATTGAGAGATCACCAAGTGAATCATGTAGGGGTGTAACGGAACTTGGAATATGGTTGATTTATATGAGCTGTGAAGTTTAACATTGGGGATTATCAGACGTTGCGACCTATGACTTCCTACCAAGTGGGGAAGTCCACTGTCAAGAAATAGATCACGGGGTCATGTATTATATCAGTTTTGGCCTAGAATGTATAAGGCCTGAGATTTTGTAAGAGATAAAGTTGGGGCTTGCGGTATGTCTGCCTCCTTAATAACCCTATACCTCAGTACCAAAGGAGTTATATAAACAACTTTAAATCTACAGAAGGTCTACTCAGCGTGGAAGTCTCGGTTGTGGATTTTGGGGTGCTTTAGAGGAAGTACAATGGTTGACGAGCTTCTAGACTACGTGGTTCGTGTCAAGATTTATCTGTATAGAACTCTACTTTTGTGATCATTGTGCACCAATAGGGATAAGAGTACCCCAAAGAATAACGAAGAGTATATGAATAAATAGGGTAGCTCAGCAGTGTTGAGTCAGCATAGTAAAAGAAGAAATTGGCCGCCAGTGTTTGTGACAAGCCTACGAAGAGGACGACCAGCCAATGCAACACCAACTACTTGTCTCAGTTCTCATAAATGCTTTTGAAAGAGTTTGTTTATAGGAATTTACATAATGCATGGCGCATAGGGTTTGAACGGTTGTGTCAAGCCACCATGACGGTGTCAGAATATGCCATCAGGTTCGATAAGCTAGCCCATTATACTCCTACTTCGGTTCATGTAGCCAGAGAGCGAGTCCGCAGACTCATTAAAGGACTCAATTATGATCGTAAAATTTTGTATGACTCAGGACAAGTTGATACTTCATTTCGGCTAGTGGTAGAAATTGCCGAGATGTTAGAATGTGTCCGGGATGAGGAAAAAAGGAAGCTAAGGAGACCAAGTGGTCTCGAGGTTCTAAAAGATTCAGTGGATTCTACTCTGCAACAACAAATCATTGGTAGGGGCTCCGGCAGTCGGCCAACCCAGTCCATATATCTGATTACTCGGGGTGCTCCAATGAGTTATTTTAATGCACCACCACTACGAGATTCCTACAACAGTTATTCCAGTTATTTGGCATAAACTCGGTATGAGTAGCCGAACCCGCAAAAAGGGGTTTCTATGAGTGTGGCGATACTAGGGACATCATAAAAAGATTTTCCTAGACTTGGGAGAGACATATTTCATCAGAGAACTCAAGCTACATGCCCCATTGCAGTTGCAACACCACTTACATGACCAGCTAGGGGGAGGGGTCGGAATGTCAAAGGTGGAGGTTAGACTCCTAGAGGTGGAGACCCAGGCCGTTGATATATTTTCTATGGTATGGTTGAGGTCGCTACACCAGATGGTGTCATTACAAGTACGATCTCTAGTTATTATAAAGTGACAATTTCCTTAACTTGATTCGGTTATGAGTATCTAGGAAACTCCTCCTAATATGCTCCACTCATGGGTGAGCTTCGTAACCCTGAAATCTACTTATGTGAATACTTATGTTGGGAGATTCTATGGAGATAGCTATGTCTATCATTATGTGTTGTGATTTTTTTAACGGAAAATATTTAAAGGAAGAAAATGGAATGTTTTGATTGGAACGATGTGCATATTACTTGTGATTCAGAACTGAGTACGCGATCCTCGCATTTTAATATGATTTGATATGTTTAAATCGGGCTACGATCTGCGGTAGAAGTTATATAAGGATGAGATCCTTGTGATGAAAATTCTTGTGTTTAAATTCTCCCTTGTGAAATTAAAATTTACTATAGTACTAATATGGATTCATGCCTATTAGGCTTATTTGAAAAAAAATTTGTATAAAAATTAGTAGTGCGTAATTTTCCAAATTCGTGTTATAATTATTGAGATTTAACCTATGAGGTAAGTTTCCGCCCATGTGGCGTTAAATGAGATAGGTTAATTCAGATAAATAATTATGAGATCTTCATGCATTGCATCGCGTTATTAGTATTGTGAAGTTTTGAAAGGAGATTATTGTTAACGCGAAGTTATTTGATGATTCTGTAATTGATTATGAACAACTATTAAGATCATATTGAACCAAAAGGGTGTTCCATTCGAATGGTTGGACGGGTGCGGGTTGAACTTTCAGAAGCTCAAGATTGCTTGGACTACGACGCCAGTGTTAGTGTTGCCCACAGGTTCAGGGTCGTATACAGTGTATTGTGATGAATCTCGTATTGGACTTGGTGCAGTATTAATGCAAGATGCCAAGATGATTGCTTATGCGTCGCGGCAGTTGAAAGTCCATGAGAAAATTATCCTGTTCATGACTTAGAATTGGTAGCCATTGTTCATGTACTGAAGATTTGGAGACACTACCTTTATGGCGTGTCATGTGAGGTATTCATAGATCATCGTAGTCTACAATATCTATTCAGAAAAAAAGATCTTAATTTGCGGCAGAGAAGATGGTTAGAGATGTGGAAAGACTATGATGTCACTATATTGTATCATCCGGGGAAAGGCCAATGTGGTGGTCGATGCATTAAGTAGGAAGGCAGTGAGTATGGGAAGCCTGGCATTCATTCTAGTCGGTGAGAGGCCGTTAGCTTCAGATATTCAGACCTTGGCTAATCAGTTTGTGAGGTTAGATATTTCAGAGCCCAGTCACTTTCTAGCTTGTACGGTCGCTCGGTCTTCCTTATTTGAGCGTATCAGAGATGGGCAATACGATGATCCTCACTTGATGGTCCTTAGGGACACAGTTTGGCATGGTGGTGCCAAGCAAGTTATAGTTGGAGATGATGATGTTTTGAGGATGCAGGCTCGAGTGTGTGTGCTTAATGTTGATGGGATTCGTGAATTGATTCTTGAGGAGGCTCACAGTTCTAAGTATTCTATTCACCCGGGTGCTGCCAAGATGTACCAGAACCTGCGGCAACATTATTGGTGGCGAAGGATGAAGAATGATATTGTTGTTTATGTGGCTCGGTGCTTGAATTGTCAACAAGTGAAGTATTAGCACCAGAGACCCGGTGGTTTGCTTCAGCATATGGAGGTTCCTGAGTGGAAGTGGAAGCGTATCACTATGGACTCCGTTGTTGTACTCCCACGGACTCAGAGGAAGTTTGACGCTGTTGTGGATAGGCTGAGTAAATCAACACATTTCATTCGGGTGGCAAGTACTTATACCTCAGAGCGGTTGGCAGATATATATATATATATTCGGGAGATATTTCGCCTCCACGGTGTGCCCCTGTCTATCATTTCTAATCGAGGTACGCAGTTTACCTCACACTTTTGGAGGGTAGTTCTGCATGAGCTGGGTACACGGGTTGAGTTGAACACAACAGTCCATCCTCAAATGGACGAGCAGTCCGAGTGTACTATTCAGATCTTGGGGGATATTCTCCACACCCGTGTTATTGACTTTGGAGGTTCTTGGGATCAGTTCTTGCCGTTAGCGGAGTTTGCCTACAATAATAGCTACCAGTCGAGCATTCAGATGGCCCCCTATGAGGCATTATATGGTAGACGGTGCAGGTCGCCAGTTGGATGGTTTGAGCCAGGAGAGGCTCGATTGTTGGGTACAGACTTAGTTCAGGAGGCCTTGGACAAGGTCAAGATTATACAGGATCAACTTCGCACAGCTTAGTCCAGGCAAAAGAGTTATGCCGACCGTAAAGTTCGTGATGTAGTATTCATGGTCGGAGAGAGGGTATTACTTCAGGTATCGCCCATGAAGGGTGTTATGAGATTTGGGAAGAAGGTCAAGTTGAGCCCTAGGTATATCGGGCCATTTGAGATCCTCGAGAGAGTGGGGGAGGTAGCTTATAGACTTGCGTAACCTCCAGGGTTATCCTCAGTTCATCCGATATTCCATGTGTCTATGCTCCGAAAATATCATGGTGACCCATCCCACATGTTAGATTCTAGTTCTGTCCAATTGGACAAGGATTTGACTTATGAAGAGGAGCAGGTAGCCGTTCTGGACCGACAGGTTCGTCAGTTGAGGTCAAAGAGTTACCCTTCAGTTCGAGTGCAGTGGAGAGGTCAGCCTATTGAGACAGCTACTTGGGAGCCCGAGTCGGACATGTGGAGTAAATATCCACACTTGTTTGACAGTTCAGGTACTTTTCTATGTCCGTTCGAGGACGAACGTTTGTTTAGAGGTGGAGATTGTGATGACCCAAAAGGGGCATATTATGATTTAAGACTCCATTCAAGGCTCGTTAGCCTTAAAAACATTATTTTTATTTACCTCGATATGCGTGTGCAGTGCAGGCGTGAATCCGGAAAGCGTTTATGTGAAAATATATGAAATAATAATTTCTGAGTGTTAACATTGCTTTTTTAGTTGATATTGGTCAAACTTTTGAGTAAACGGACCCGGACCCGTATTCCGACGGTCCCGGGAGGTCCGTAGTAAAATATGGGACTTGGGCGTATGCCCAGAATCAAATTCTGAAGACCCTAGCTCGAGAAATGAATTTTTTGATGAAAATTGTTAAACTTAAATTTAGAGGAATTAAAGAAATTGATTAGTGTTTGAACTCGTTGTTATCGGGCCCGTATTTTGGTTCCGAAGTCCAGCACAGGTTTATTATAATATTTAAGTCATATCTGTGAAATTTTGGTGGAAATCAGAGTTGATTTGACGTGATTCGGACATCCTGTTGAAAATATGGTAAATTTGAAGTGTTCTTGAGAAATTCATGAGTTTTGATGCTAAATCCGTAGTTTTAGGTGTTATTGTGGTGATTTGGTCGCACGAGCAAGTCCATAGGATGTATTTAGACTTGTTTTCATGTTTGTCTTGGAGCCCTGAGGGCTCGGGTGCCATTTGGGCGATGCGCGAGTTGAGTTAAAACTCAACCAAGGCTGCTGGTGCACCAGTTCTGGTGTGCCCGCACCTGGGAGCCTTTGGCCGCAGGTGCGAGTGGAAGCCCGCAGGTGCGACCAAGCCTGGGTTCTCCTTCTTCCGCAGGTGCGCGATCGCAGAAGCGTTAGTCCAGTCGCAAGTGCGCCCCCAAGAGGCCCATCCCCTTTCCGCAGAAGCAGACGCTCCAACAGGCACGTTCGCAAGAGTAGGTGTGACCCAAGCACCGCAGGTGCGAGGGTCAGGTAGTAAGTTCATATTAATTAGAACTCCAGTCATTTTTCTTATTATTTTTCACAAGGGTAGAAGACTTAGGGAAATTTTCTCAAGGATTTTCTTCCCAAAATCATAGGTAAGTGTTCATTAACTCGTTCCTTCCAATCTTTACTCTTTATACAAAGATTTAACCTAGAAATCTAAGGTTTGCATGGTGGAATTTGGGGATTTTGGGTAGAAACTAGGTATTTCGAAATTTGGGGGGAATTTGACCTCAATTGGGTTTGGATTCCAAAACTAATTGCATATTCGGGTTGGGGGTGAACGGGTAAACGGATTTTGGTCCGAAGCTCAAGTTTGGACCAAGTGGGCCCGGGGTCGATTTTAAACTTTTTTTGGGAAAACTTAGGAAAACCATGATTATGAATTAAGGTAAATTCCTTTAGCAATAATTAATGATATTGAACTAATTATGAATAGATACGAGTGGGTTGGAGGTGAATTCTAAAGGAAAAGTTGTACTTGAGCAGTGAGTGGTCTGCGAAATTGAGGTAAGTGTTGTGTCTAACCTTAGCTTGAGGGAATAGGTATTGTGTGACTACTTGCTACTTGTTTTTTTGTTGAATACGATGTCTAGGTGAGGTGATGAGTACCTATACATGGTGGTCGAGTCATAATATGCGAGTGAAAGTTTATTCTTGTTATTCTTTAGTCTTAAAGCCTATTATCCATGTTTATTGTTGCTATTGAAATGATGGAGGAATTGTATCCGGTTCCATCAAGATGGATAACATTGTGAATATTGATTTGAAGTTGAGGTATTAAATTGTGAAAGTAATTATGAGGAAATGCTGATTTCTTGTGAAATTTCTCTTTATCTATTGTTAATGATTTATTTATATTGTGAGGAAGAGTGTAAAGCACGAAGGGTGATGCCGTGCATGATTTATTAATATTGTGAGGTTGAATGTAATGAAATAAGGGTGATGCTGTGAAAAATTTATTTATATTGTGGGGTTGAGAGTAAAAGCACGAAGGGTGATGCCGTGAATTCATATTTATAATCTGGTGAGGATGAGAGTAAAAGCACGAAGGGTGATGTCGTGCATTCTTATTTACTATTTGGTGAGGCTGAGAGTAAAAGCACGAAGGGTGATGCCGTGCATGATTTATTTATATTGTGAGGAAGAGTGTAAATCACGAAGGGTGATGCCGTGCATGATTTATTTATATTGTGAGGAAGAGTGTAAATCACGAAGGGTGATGCCGTGCATGATTTATTTATATTGTGAGGAAGAGTGTAAAACACAAGGGTGATGCCGTGCATGATTTATTAATATTGTGAGGTTGAGTGTAAAGCAAGAAGGGTGATGCCGTGCAAAATTTATTTATATTGTGGGGTTCAGAGTAAAAGCATGAAGGGTGATGCCGTGCATTCATATTTATAATCTGGTGAGGACGAGAGTAAAAGCACGAAGGGTGATGCCGTGCATTCTATTTACTATTTGGTGAGGCTGAGAGTAAAAGCACGAAGGGTGATGTCGTGCATTCATATTTATAATCTGGTGAGGATGAGAGTGAAAGCACGAAAGGTGATGCTGTGCATTCTATTTACTATTTGGTGAGGCTGAGAGTAAGAGCATGAAGGGTGATGCCGTGCAAATTTCCTTTCTATTTAAATTGCTTAATTTTTTTGTTTATCATTGTTGATGTCTGTGTTTTCGTTTTCTCACTCCTTATGTTAAAATTCCCCACTGTATGTCCCTCTCCCATTAATTGTTGTATTACTTCTTTAATTGTAGTTACTTCCAATAACATGATTATATATTTCCAGGTTTTTATGTGGTGTCCTGTCCTAGCCTCGTCACTACTTCGCGGAGGTTAGGCTCGACACTTACTAGTACATGGGGTCGGTTGTAATGATACTGCACACTTCACTTCTTGTGTAGATCCAGGTTCAGGTCAAAGTTGATTTTGAGTAGTAGCTGACACTTCCGCGCGGAGACACGAGGTAGATCTGCCAACGTCCGTAGATTTCTGGAGTCTCTTCCTTATTATTCAGTTGCTGTTTTATTTAGTTCAAAAACAGTCATATATTTTCTTTTAGCCAAATACTTGTAGAAATTCTTAGTAGTTCGTGAATTGTGACTCCAAACCCTGGGTAGCTAGATATTAATATTAGCTTTGTACTATCGTTTTATTATATCATATATTATTTTGGTATTATATGTTGGATGGTAGAAAGACTTCATATATGTTTTAATTGTTTTAAATGTTGTAACCCTCTAATGTTGGCTAGCCTAGGCAAGAATAGTGTTAGGCTCCATCACGGTCCCGACGGTAGAAATTCAGGTCGTGACATTTGAGGAGGATTTTGAAGTGTTTGCTGAGGTAAACTCCTTGTGCCTCTTTATCTTCAATAATGATGTTTACCCACTGATTTTACACCTAGTTGGTGTGTTTTTGAGATGAGATTTGGGATATTAGGGCTTGAGAATTGGAGAGTGAATTTTGAGGTTTTGGAGGCGTAAATGATGTCGGATTCTGATAAATTTGGTATGGCTAGTCTCGTGAGTGAATCGGCTTTCGGGTTTTGTAAATTTTGTCGGGTTTCGAGACGTGGGCCCGAGGGGCGGGTTGAGCCGATTTCGGATTTTAGGCTTTAATTCAGTATTTTGTTTTTGTAGAATTGATCCCTTTAGCCTATATTGATTATCTTGTACTGCTTGTGGCTAGATTCTGGGCATTTGGAGACCGATTCGAGAGGCAAGGGCATTTGGGAGTAGGATTTCTGCATGGTTGAGGTAAGTAACAGTCTTAAATATGGTTTTGAGGGTATGAAACCCCGAAAATTGGCCTGATGTGAATATTTGGAGGTGACGCCCATTCTAGGTGACGGGCATGTGAATGTGCACCACGAGGGATTGTGACTTGGTCCGTCCCGTGAGACTGTAAATTCGAATAGCCTATTGTTTCTTACATGTCTTCCTTGTCTTTTAGCAATTTGACTACCTTTCATGTTAGAAACCATGCTTAGGCCATATGATATTACTGTTGGGACCCGCAACGGTCGTATACTTGTTAAAATTGACTGATAATTGCTGTCTTGTACTCAGTCACAGACCTACTTGTGTATCATATCTCCGTTCTCTCTCATTTCTTGTTAATACTTGTTATCTCTATTTGGGCTGAATGTTATGATTTTCTGTGAGCCGGAGAGGCTGAAGAGGTTAGTGACTGAGATAGGGCCTGAGTGCCGAGATGTGAGCTATGTGAGGTATATGGATCGGGGTGTACACCTTAACAAGCCTTAGAGATATATATTTATGTATTATGGATCAAGTTGCACGCTGCAACGAGCCTTAGGGCTACTTATATATACTATGGATCGGGTTGCATGTCGTAACGAGATTGGATCGGGCTGCACGCCGTACCGATATAGCACTTGGGCTGAAGGATCCCCTGTGGAGTCTGTACACCCACAGTGAGCGCAGGTGCCTATTGAGTGTGTGTGTACTGAGAGCTGAGAGCCGAGTTTTGAGCTATTGAGGGCTTGGTGGACTATGATCCTGAGAGGTTGCATTTGTCTTGCTTCTGTTGCTATGCTTAGCTGATTCATGTTACTGGTGATCTTTCTGGAAGTTTTATAACTGTTTTACCTGAACTCAGTAGATATGCATCTGCCTTGTTATACGTTTTCCGGAATTTACTCAAGTATACTTTCATTGTTGAAGTTTAGGAAATGAACTGTATTTTGTCCAGCTTGTCACTTCTTCTCAGTTCCTTATTTATTTCTGTTACTTGCTGAGTTGGTTGTACTCACGCTACACCATGCACTTCATGTGCATATCCAGGTGCGCACGATTTCGGCGATCGTTGGGTTCGTGCGCGAGCGACTATCAGAGACTACGAGATAGCTGCCAGCGTCCGCAGACCCTATCTCTCCTTCTTTTTTTCTTTCCATCTGTATTGATACTTAGACACTATTTTTATTAGACTAGCTATCTAGACGCTCATGACTTGGAGACACCCTGATGTTTGGGGATATTTTTCCGCACTATATTTTTATTTTGAATTCAACTCTAGATATTTATGAAAATTTCTATTATGAACAAGCTTTGAACTATCTTTTTTTATGAAATATTGATGAATTTTAAAATGTCGGCTTGCCTATTACTATCGATAGGCGCCATCACAACAAGTTAGAGTTTTGGGTAGTCAGACCTTTTCTCCAGTAGCTCAACTAGAGTCAATACGGATTCTTCTTGCATATGCATCCTTCAAGAAATTTAGACTTTTCAGATGGATGTCAAGAGTGCTTTCTTAAATGGTTTCATTGAGGAGGAAATATATGTAAAGCAACCTCCTGGATTTGAAGACTCAAAGTTCCCTTATCATGTGTATAAGTTTACCAAGGCACTGTATGGACTTAAACAAGATCCACGAGCATGGTACGAAAGACTTAGCTTATTTCTACTTGATAATGGGTTTATAAGAGGCAAAGTAGACACTACAATATTCATCAAAAGATCATCAAAAGGTAACCTTATTATTCAAGTTTATGTTGATGATATTATTTTTGGTAGTGCTAACCCTCTGTTGTGCAAGGAATTTGCAACTTTTATGCAAAATGAATTTGAAATAAGTATGATGGGAGAGCTCACCATTTTCCATGGACTTCAAATCCAATAATCTGAAGAAGGAACTTTCATATGCCAGATGAAATATACAAAAGAGCTAATTCAGATGTTTGGCATGAGCAATGCTAAAGCTATTATCACACCAATGAGCCCGTCAACAAATCTTGATAAAGATGAAAAGGGAAATCCTGTTGATGAAACTAAATATCATGGAATTACTGGTTCCTTACTTTACCTTACTGCTTGTCGACCAGATATTGTGTGTAAATGTGCCAGGTTTTAGTCAGTTCCTAAGGAACCACATCTGACTGCAGTAAAGAGAATTATTTGTTATCTCATTGGAACTATTTCTCATGGACTATGAAATCCATGCTCTAACAATTTTAAATTAGAAGTTTTTTCAGATGCTGATCTTGCAGGTGATAAGTAAGATAGAAAGAGCACCAATGGAACATGGCAATTACTAGGAAAATCATTGATATCTTGGAATAGTAAAAAATAGGGATATGTTCCACTATCCAATACGGAGGTTGAATACATTGCAATCAGACAATGTTGTGCACAGTTATTATGGATGTCTCATCAATTGAGTGACTATGAACTATCTTTTAAACCTATTCTGATATTTTTTGATAACTCTAGTTCCATATGTCTTTCAGAGAATCCTGTGCATCACTCTAGGGAAAAGCATATAGACATCAAACATAATTTCATTAGAGATCATGTTTTCAAAAGAGATATAGAATTATCTTTTGTTGGCACTACTGATCAATTAACTGATATTTTCACCAAGACTTTATTTGAAGATAGGTTTTGTCTCTTAAGAGATGTACTTGGTATTATTTAATCATAAAAACTAGGACCTATTTGGCATTTTTAAATTCTTTCATGCTTAATGTTTAAATTTTGTTTGTTTGCTATACACATTTATGTACCACCTCCATTTTCCCTCTCTTTTGCCATCAATCGCAACTTTCAATTTAAAAAAACCAATCATCATGATCCTTCACTGACATCCTTTCCTTTCTTGTACTCAACCATCAAAACTTCACCTTTTTAATCTCTGAACCCCTCTTCTCTGACCCCATCGTTTCCATCACTCAGAAACCCTCTTCAGAAACCCTTCAAACTTCTTCCAAACAATTTCTC
This sequence comes from Nicotiana paniculata, assembly GCA_005239505.1. Taxonomy (NCBI): domain Eukaryota; kingdom Viridiplantae; phylum Streptophyta; class Magnoliopsida; order Solanales; family Solanaceae; genus Nicotiana; species Nicotiana paniculata. The sequence goes on from ML304080.1 coordinate 150,024, forward strand.
CCTTGGATAAACACTCCAAAACTTCTTCTGCCTCCACCATAAAGAGTACTCATTCCAGAGGAAAATCTTCTTCTCAGCCTCCAGAACCCGTAGACCAAAGGTTTGACCACTCCTAAGGATTTTCCTCTTCTCAGGCAGAACCTTCAGATCACTCTAACTTAGGAGAAAAATCCCTAGGAAAAAGGCCCATGGAAGACCCCCTGAATCTCTTACCCTTAAGAAATCCAAAATAGACATTTCAAGCTCCCTAGAGTCAGACCTCAATTTTTGGGATACCCCAAACAGGGATTTTTTCATTGCCCTAAAAGATAAGCCCATTGCTCATGGAAGAGTAGTTAACCTTGACTTCATAGAAACCCTCAATTGTAAGGTAAAGGATCTTTTTGTTTTTCAAGGTTGGTCAAACTTCCTCTCTTTACCCCCTCCCAAGTCTTTGAACCCTTAGTGAGAATTTTTTATGTAAATCTTTGCTCTAGTAAGCCTAATAAGTTGGAACCCTTAGTTCTGGATAAACACATTGTTCTTGATTGTGCCTTGTTCGATTCAGTTTTCCTGTGTAAGTGCTCTGGTTTTCCAATGTTTTTAAAAAATACTTGGCCTGATGATTTTGAAATTTCTTTTGATCAAGCAAAATGTTTATTGCTGAGTGCCCCTCTGATTTCCTCCCTAACCAGTTAGGTCCTAGTGATATAAGCATTGAAACCCGAGTTTTAGCACACATTGTTGAAACAACTCTTCTTCCTCGCACTAGATTGTCACAACCCAAATCCAAACTTAGGTCGCGATGGCGCCCAACTTCGATGTCATGCAAGCCAACCTTAATTTACTAGTGATCCCTTTTAAATTTATAAAACAATTTCCCACACTTGCGAGGTTTTTCTTTTAGATTTCAAATTTCGAAGTAAACAAGTGATTTAGACAACCAAAAGTGAGTAATAAATATAGTAATCACCACCAATAATTACAACCCAAAAGAATAGAATATCCACTACGTGGGCATGCCAGGAACTGGCGTCACAGGTCTACTAGCATCTAATAGAAGCGAGTATCCAAAAGCAAGAACAAGTTTGCCCTACTGTCTGAAGAAAAGTAATACTGACATAGCAAAAGAAAAGAGGAACTTCAAGGTGCTGCCAGAGAAAAACGTCAAGGAAAGCAGCTTATCGGGAAGTCCACGCCAAATATACGTCAGGGACGAGCTCCGAATGTATACCCAGATGCACCTGCCTCAGAGCCTGTACAATTAAGTACATAAGCGTAGCATGAGTACATAAACAGATATGTACCCAGTGAGTATCCCGCCTAATCTCGAAGAAGTAGTGACGAGAGGTAGACGTGATACTTACTAGGGTCAAAATTTTAAATAACATAATTTAGTAAGGTCTAGGAAGGTATAACAGTCGTAGTAATTACAAAGACATAAAATATCAAGTATAATTGTAATTACCTTTGAATGTAGAATTTCACTAGCATATAATGTACTGAATTCCCTTTTCACATGAAATAGATTATACAATTACAACAAAATTCCCAGTAAATTATATAGCACATAGTATGCCGAAAGCATACGACCGAAACGTCGCGAAAATAAATGTGCATTGCCGAGGGTCGAACGACTCAAACCATAAATGCATCTATTACCCCTCTCGTGAATCGAACATGCGACGCGGTTGGCATAATAGTAGGGCTATCCCACTCACGAATCATACATGCGGCGCGGGTGTAGTATACATACCCATAATTATCAATATTTATGGATTTAACAGAGATTATAGGTAAAATAAAGTACTTAAGCAATAAAATTTTTGAACACAACTTCCTAATCTCTCATACCAATTCAAGGATACTATGCAACTAAAAATGCATTTAGGGACACATGTAAGGCACAAAAAAGCATGCTTGTGAGTCCTAGAAATACCCAACATAACATAATAGTAGCTACGCATGGACTCTCGTCAGTTCATGCGTGCGTAGCCCCCGCAAATAAGGACATGAAATTATTTATAATCACCTATGGAGACAATTCCCTATTACAAGGTTAGAAAGGAGACTCACCTCGTGCCAAACCTACTTTCCGGGTCAAGAACGCGTCCGAAACTCCAAACTCATCTCCCAAGGACTCGAAACTAATCAAATATTGTATACTTGAATTAATCTATGCTCAAAAGTATGAAATTTACGTAATTAAGTAGTTATTTCAACCTACTTTGAAAAATCCCAAAAATACACCTTGGGCCCACATGCTCGGATTCCGAAAATTCTTGAAGGAAACACTTACCCATACCCTAAGGATCATTAATATATGGTTTTTGTATGATTTTATAGCTAGTTAGTGGATAATTCCCCAAATTTTATAAAGCACTAAGTTTTTACTCTAACCCTTGATTTTCACCAATTAGGAGGTTAATCTACCTAGGAATTCATGTATTAAACTAAAATTAGAGTAGAAATCACTTACCTTTCAGTAGCTAGGACGTTTGGCACTTTTCCAAGCTCTCAAGGTTGACTATGGGGGAAAAAATGTGGTGAAAATGATTCTGTCCTATGTTTTAAAGAACTCACCGCCTACAGGGGTAACGCACCTGCGGCTTAAGGACCGCACATGCGGTCTCGCACCTGCGGAAGAGGGGCAAGGGGCCTGGGCTCGCACCTGCGAAGAGGAGCTCGCACCTGCGGCTTCGCTCCTGCGGATATTATCCGCACCTGTGATAAGTGGGCAGCTTCACCTGAAGCCGCACCTGCGAAGCAAGGACCGCCGGAACGGTCTCGCACCTACGACTGGGCAACCGCACCTGTGGTCACACCAAATCAGGTGCACCAGCAACTGCTTCAACTGGTTTTTGACCTCGTTTGGTGCCCGAGAGGCACCTGGGCCCACCCGAGCCTCCGTTCTAATATACCAACAAGTTCCAAATCATAATGTGGACTCGCTCAAGACTTCGGAACACCCAAAACAACGCTAAAACTCAAAATCATACCTCAAAACCCCTAGAATCAAACTTAGGAACTCTAAGTTTCTTGAATTTGCTAACAATGCGCTGAATCGACCTATACTACTCGGAATGACACCAAATTTTGCGAGCAAGTCATAAATGACATAACAAAACTATTCCCGGTCTCGGAATTCCGTTTAGACCTCGATAACACAAAAACACATCCCAAACCACAATATGAACCTAAGGAAACTCTTATTTTGCTATTGGGCGCCGAAATGCTCTCGGGTCATCCAAAACCATTCCAAACATACGCCCAAGTCCGAAATCATCATACGAAGCTACCGGAACCGTCGAAACTAGATTCCGAGGTCGGTTACTCAAAATGTTGACCGAAGTCAAACTGGCCTTAAAGGCCAACCTTAAGGAACCAAGTGTTCCTATATCACTCTAAACGCTTCCGAATCCCGAACCACCCATCCTCGCAAGTCATAAATCACAATAAGCCGCTATGGGAAGTTTTATTTAGGGGAACGGGGTCCAATAACGCAAAACGACCGATCGGGTCGTTACATTCTCCACCTCTTAAACAAATGTTCATCCTCGAAAGGGTCTAGAATCATACCTGAAGTGCTGAATAAGCGCGGTTATCTGCTCCGTATGTCCTCCTCGGACTCCCAGGTCGCCTCCTCGGCTGGTTGGCCCCTCCACTGGAGCTTCACAGCGGAAACTCTCTTGGACCTCAACTGGCGATCCTGTCTATCAATAATAGCAACTGCTCCTCCTCGTAGCCCAACCTCTCATCCAACTGAATAGTGCTGAAATAAACCACGTGAGAGAAGTCGGCGTGGTACCTCCGGAGCATGGATACATGAAAGAACGGATGAACTCCTGACAAACTGGGAGGTAAAGCTAGCTCATAAGCAACCTCCCCAACTCGCCTCAACACCTCGAAGGGACCTATAAACCTTGGGCTCAGCTTGCCTTTCTTTTCGAACCTCATAATACCCTTCATCGGCGAGACCTTCAACATAACCTTATCTCCCTCCATAAATGATACATCGCGCGCCCTCCGATCCGCGTAACTCTTCTGTCTGGACTGTGCTGTGCGGAGCCTCTCCTGAATCAACTTCGCTTTCTCCAAAGCATCTCTCACCAGGTCGGTGCCATATAACTTAGCCTCGCCAGGCTCAAACCACCCGATAGGAGAACGACATCGCCACCATACAAATCCTGAAATGGAGCCATCTCGATGCTAGACTGATAACTATTATTGTAAGCAAACTCGGCCAAAGGCAAGAACTGGTCCCACTAACCTCCGAAGTCAATGTCACATGCCCTGAGCATGTCCTCTAATATCTGAACTGTACACTCCGACTGACCATCAGTCTGAGGGTGAAATTCTATGGTGAGATCTATCTGGGTACCCATCTCACTATGCAATACTCTCCAGAAGTGCGAGGTGAACTGAGGACTTAGATCTGATATAATGGACACCGGCACACCGTGCAACCGGACTATCTCCTGAATGTAGGGCCAACCCAGAAGTATATGTAGTAACCGCAGGAATGAAATGCGCCGATTTGGTCAACCCTATCCACAATGACCCAAACCGCGTCAACCTTCCGCAAAGTCCGAGGCAACGCAACCATGAAGTCCATAGTGATGCGCTCCCACTTCCACTCGGGAATGGGCATCTGCTGAAGTAGGCCTCCTGGCCTCTGTTTCTCATACTTAACCTGCTGGTAATTAAGACACCTAGCCACATACTCCACAATGTCCTTCTTCATCCGCCTCCACCAGAAATGCTGCTTCAAATCACGATACATCTTCGTAGCACCAGGATGAACAGAGTACCGTGAACTGTGTGCCTCCTCTAGAATCCTCTTTCTTAGGCCATCGACATTAGGAACACATAAACGGACTTGAAGTCTCAGAACACCATCCTCGCCAATAGTAACCTCCTTGGCACCACCCCAATCACGGATCATCGAACTGCCGAGCCTTAATCTGTCCCAATAACAAAGACTGGGCAACTACATGTGCTAGAACTCGGCGAGGCTCTGAAAGGTCTAATATCACCAGGCGATTAGCCAAGGACTGAATGTCCAAGGCTAGTGGTCTCTCCTTTGCTGCAATATAAGCCAAGCTATTGATACTCTCCACCTTCCTGCTCAAAGCATCTGCTACCACATTCGCCTTTCCCGGATGATAAAGAATGGTGATGTCATAATCCTTCAGCAGCTCAAGCCACATGCGTTGTTCAAATTAAGATCCCTCTGTTTGAACAAGTGCTGCAAGCTGCGGTGGTCTGTATAAACCTCAAAGGACACCCCATACAAGTAATGCCTCCAAATATTAAGGGCATGAACAATCGCCGCCAACTCCAAATCATGCACATGGTAATTCTTCTCATGAACCTTCAGCTGGCACGAAACATAAGCAATAAATCTCCCCTCTTGCATCAACACACACCCCAAGACAACGCGTGAAGAGTCTCAATACACTGTATACATCCCAGAACCGGAACGCAATACTAGAACTGGTGCTGAGGTCAATTCTGTCTTGAGCTTCTGAAAGCTCGCCTCACACTCGTCGGACCATCGGAATGGGGCATTCTACTGAGTTAATCTAGTCAATGAGGCTGTAATGGAAGAAAAACCCTGCACAAATCGACGATAATAACCTGCTAGGCCCAGAAAGCTCCTGATCTCTATAGCTGAAGTAGGACGCGGCCAACTCTGAACTGCCTCAATCTTCTTAGGATCAACCTTGATACCCTCTCCAGATACCACATGTCCCAAGAATGCCACAGAATCCAACCAGAACTCACACTTGGAGAACTTAGCATATAGCTTCTGTTCTCGCAAAGTCTGGAGCACAACTCTCAAATGCTGCTCATGCTCCCCCAAGATACATGAGTAAATCAAAATGTCATCAACGAAGACAATGACAAAGGAATCAAGATACGGCTTGAACACCCTGTTCATCAAGTCCATAAATGCTGCCGGGGCATTAGTCAAGCCAAAGGACATCACCAGGAACTCATAATGGCCATATCTCGTACGAAAAGAAGTCTTCGGAACATCTGAGGCCCGAATCTTCAACTGATGATATCCCGATCTCAAATAAATCTTAGAAAACACCCCATCACCCTTCAACTGGTCAAAGAAATCATCGATGTGCGGCAAAGGATACTTGTTCTTAATGGTGACCTTGTTCAACTGGCGGTAATCAATAAACATCCGCATGGACCCATCCTTCTTATTCATGAAAAGAACTGAAGCACATCATGGCGATACACTCAGCCTGACGAACCCCTTAGCCAACAAATCCTCAAGCTGCTTTTTCAACTCCTTCAACTCCTTTGAAGCCATACGGTATGGAGGAATAGATATAGGCTGGGTGCCTGGAGCTAAATCAATGCAGAAATCAATATCACAATCCGGAGGCATGCCTGGAAGGTCTGAAGGAAAAACATCAGCAAACTCTCAAACCACTGGCACTGAATCAATCGTCGGAGACTCGGCGGTGGTGTCCCGCACATAAGCAAGATACGCTAGACAAACCTTCTCGACCATGTGTCAAACCTTCAGGAAAGAAATAACCCGACTGGCTGCGCTAACTGAGGAACCCCTCCACTCCAGCCTATGCAACTCGGGCATGGCTAGAGTAACTGTCTTGGCATGACAATCTAGCACGACATGATAAGGAGATAGCCAATCCATGCCTAGAATAATCTCGAAATCAACCATGTCGAGCAATAGGAGATCCGCCCTGGTCTCGAACCCACAAGATGAAATCACATAGGACTGATAAACTCGATCTACTACCACAGAATCGCCCACGGGAGTGGACACATAAATAGGAGTACCCAAGGACTCGCGAGGAACATCCAAGAAACAAGCAAATAAGGCTGACACATATGAATAAGTGGATCCTGGATCAAATAACACTGATGCCTCGCTACCACATACTGAAATAGTACATGTGATCACGACATTTGAGGCCACTGCATCTGATCTGGCCGGAATAGCATAGAATCTAGCTGGAGCACCGGATGACTGACCTCCGCTGGAATGAATAGGGGCCGGCAGAGCTCCCCCTTCCTGACCTCAACCTCTGGGATGACCTATACCAGCCTACCCTCCACCTCTGGGTGGACGAACCAGCGGTGCTGAGAATATAGGCTGATAACTATGCTGAATGGCCTTGCCCCAAAGCCTGGGACGAGTCCTCCTCATATGGCCTGAATCCCCACACTCATAACATCTCACCGGTGCAATGGCCTACTGCCCTGAAGAAGAACCCTGGATAGCTAGGGGACGGCGAGATCCCTCTAGCATGGCACTGAAGTAAGGACTAGAAGACCCCTGATGACCGGAATACCCGCCTGAGGAACCCTGAATGGCTGGTGGACGGTAGGAAATCTCCGTCATGGCGCTGAAATAGGGCCTCACTGGAGCATCACGGGGAGGTGGTGGAGGAGATGAATATGGAGGCCTGCTAGGCTTGACTCTACCGAACTGACCTCTACCCCTGGCTGGGGCACCTCTGAAATCTCCAGAAAATCTAGCTCTTTTATCCTGCTGACTCTGATCTCTGCCCCTCGATCGATAACCCTCAATCCGGCAAGCTATCTCGACCACAAGCTGATAGGGAGTCCCCATCTCCACCTCTTGGGCCATATTGTCCCTAATACCTAAGTGCAGCCCAGCTACAAATCTCCGCACTCTTTCAGCAGCAGTAGGAAGTATCATAAGGGCATGACGAGGCAACTCGAAAAACCTGGCCTCGTAGTCTGTCACCGACATCTGTCCCTGCTCCAGCTGCTCAAACTGATACCACAACTCTTCCCTCTCGGAGGGTGGAATATACTTGTCCAGGAACAGCTGAGTGAACTGCTTCCAAGTGATGGAAGGGGAACCTGCCGGTCTAACAAGGATATAGGAATGCCACCATCTGCGGGCCCTGCCTCAAGCTGAAAAGTAGTGAAGTCCACTCCATGGGACTCCAATATCCTCATGTTGTGTAGTCTGTCCCTGTATCTATCAATGAAGTCCTGGTCATCCTCGCCCTTCTCACCTCCGAAGATAAGAGGGTGCAATCGGGTCCATCTATCTAGCAACTTCTGCAAATCGCCGTCTGCAGCTGGTCTGATCTCAGGTACTGCTGCTACAGGCTGGGCCCCACTCACGGGAAGTGTACCCGGGGTATGATAAGCTGCTGCTGCATGGCCTGCGGCCTGGGCAGTAGGGGTATGGACTCCCCCTCCCGCCTGAGATGTGGCAGGATCCGCTGGAAATAAACCATCCTGCGTCATAGTGTCCATGAATCTCATCATACGGCCCATGACCTCCTGGAATCCTAGCGCCATCATAAAGTCTACTGGGGCAGGATCTGCTGGGGCACCTCGCCCTGTAGGACCCTCTGCCGGATCTACTGGGTGTGCTACTGGAACATCTCTGGGATGCCCTCGTCCCCTATCTCGGGTCGGTGCCCTCCCCCGGCCTCTGCCACGGCCTTGGATAACGGGGTAGCGGCCTCTCCCGGGTCTGGAACATCGGATGCGAGCGTCCTCACCATCTGTGAGAGAATATAAGAGTGAGATTCATTATACTAAAAACTGCACGATAGAATATAAACAAGGAGATATTTCCTAACACCCTATAGCCTCTTGAAGATAAGTACAGACGTCTATGTACCGATCCGCAAGACTCTAATGGGTTTGCCCGTGACTTGTGAGACCTACATGAACCTAGAGCTCTGATACTATGTTGTCACGACCCAATTCCCAATTTAGGTCGCGATGGCGCCCAACTCCGATGTCAGGCAAGCCAACCTTAATTTACTAGTGATCCCTTTTGAATTTATAAAACAATTTCCCATACTTGCAAGGTTTTTCTTTTAGATTTCAAATTTCGAAGTAAACAAGTGACTTAGACAACCAAAAGTGAGTAATAAATATAGTAATCACCACCAATAATTATAACCCAAAAGAATAGAATATTCACTACGTGGGCATGCCAGGAACTGGCGTCACAGGTCTACGGGCATCTAATAGAAACGAGTATCCAAAAGCAAGTACAAGTTTGCCCATACTGTCTGAAGAAAAGTAATACAGACATAGCAAAAGAAAAGAGAAACTTCAAGGTGCTGCCAGAGAAAAACGTCAAGGAAAGCAGCTCACCGAGAAGTCCACGCCAAATATACGTCAAGGACGAGCTCCGGAGTATACCCAGATGCACCCGCCTCAGAGCCTGTACAATTAAGTACAGAAGTGTAGCATGAGTACATTAACAGATATGTACCCAGTGAGTATCCCGCCTAATATTGAAGAAGTAGTGACGAGAGGTAGACGTGATACTTACTAGGGTCAAAATTTTAAATAACATAATTTAATAAGGTCTAGGCAGGCATAACCGTCGTAGTAATCACAAAGACATAAAATATCAAGTATAATTGTAATTACCTTTGCATGTCAAATTTCACTAGCATATAATGTACTAAATTCCCTTTTTTCACATGAAACAGTTTATACAATTACAACAAAACTCCCAGTAAATTATATAGCACATAGTATGCCGAAAGCGTACGGCCGAAGCGTCGCGAAAATAAATGTGCACTGCCGAGGGTCGAATTGCTCAAACTATAGATGCATCTATTACCCCGCTCGCAAATCGAACATGCGACGCGGTTGACATAATAGTAGGGCTATCCCTCTCACGAATCATACATGTGACGCGGGTGCCGTATACATACACATAATTATCAATATTTAGGGATTTAACATAGATTATACGTAAAAGCAAGAACTTAAGCAATAAATTTTTTGAACATAACTTCCTAATACTCTCATACCAATTCAAGGATACTATGCAACTAAAAATGCATTTAGGGACACATGTAAGGCACATAAAAGCATACTTGTGAGTCCTAGAACTACCAACATAACATAATAGTAGCTACGCACGGACTCTCGTCACTTTGTGCGTGCGTAGCCCCCGCAAATAAGGACATGCAATTATTTATAATCACCTATGGGGACAATTCACTCTTACAAGGTTAGAAAGGAGACTCACCTCATGCCGAACCTACTTTCCGGGTCAAGAACGCGCCCGAAACTCCAAACTCATCTCCCAAGGACTCGAAACTAGTCAAATATTGTATACTTGAATTAATCTATGCTCAAAAGTATGAAATTTACCTAATTAAGTAGTTATTTCAACCTACTTTGAAAAATCCCAAAAATACAACCCAGGCCCACATGCTCAGATTTCGGAAATTCTTGAAGGAAACACTTAACCATACCCTAAGGATCATTAATATATGGTTTTTGTATGATTTCATAGCTATTTAGTGGATAATTCCCCAAATTTCATAAAGCCCTAAGTTTTTACCCTAACCCTTGATTTTCACCAATTAGGAGGTTAATCTACCTAGGAATTCATGTATTAAACTAACATTAGAGTAGAAATCACTTGCCTTTCAGTAGCTAGGTCATTTGTCTCTTTTCCAAGCTCGCAAGGTCGACTATAGGGGAAGAAATGGGGTGAAAATGATTTTGTCTCGTGTTTTAAAGAACTCACTGCCTACAGGGGTACCGCACCTGCAGCTCAAGGACCGCACTTGCAGTCTCGCGCCTGCGAGAAAAGTCTCGCACCTGCGGAAGAGGGGCAAGGGGCCTGGGCTCGCACCTGCGGAGAGGAGCTCACACCTGCGGCTCCGCTCCTGTGGATATTATCCGCACCTGCGAGAAATGGGCAGCCTCACCTGAAGCCGCACCTGCGAGGCAAGGACCGCAGGAGCCATCTCGCACCTGCGACTGGGCAACCGCACCTGCGGTCACACCAGATCAGGTGCACCAGCAATTGCTTCAGCTATTTTTTGACCTCTTTTGGTGCCTGAGAGGCACCTAGGCCCACCCGAGCCCCCATCCAAATATACCAACAAGTCCCAAATCTTAATGCCGACTCGCTCGAGCCTTCAGAACGCCCAAAACAACTCTAAAACTCAAAAGCACACCTCAAAACCCCTAGAATCAAACTTAGGAACTTTAAGTTTCTTGAATTTGCTAACAATGCGCCGAGTCGACCTATACTATTCGGAATGACACCAAATTTTGCAAGCAAGTCATAAATGACATAACAGAACTATTCTCGGTCTCAGAATTCTGTTTGGACCTCGATAACACAAAAACACGTCCCAAACCACAATATGAACCTAAGGAAACTCTTATTTCGCTATTGGGCGCCGAAATGCTTCCGGTTCATACAAAACCCATTCCAAACATACACCCAGTCTGAAATCATCATAGAAAGCTACCGGAACCGTCGAAACTCGATTCCGAGGTCGTTTACTCAAAATGTTGACCGAAGTCAAACTTGGCCTTAAAGGCCAACCTTAAGGAACCAAGTATTCCTATATCACTCTAAACGCTTCCGAATCCCAAACCACCTGTCCATGCAAGTAATAAATCATAATAAACCACTATGGAAAGTTTCATTTAGGGGAACGGGGTCCGATAACGTAAAATGACCGATCGGGTCGTTACATGGATCATTCTCCACCTTCTCTCAAAGAGATACCTTTCTTGTCTACTGTCTTGAGACCAAAATTAAGATCAAGTTATCCTCCTGGGTCATAAATTTCATGATAGAAAGTGCTGATGATCCCACTAGTTTGCCTAATGGTATGGCTATCAATCACATCTTAGAGGCCCACAACATCTCTATATCGGAATACCCCTTTGTCATTGTTTCAAAATACTACAATTCTAGGGTGTTTGCAGGTATGGGGTATGTGTGTGTAAAGGGCTCTTGGGTGAAGAAGCAGGATGGTGAAGTAAAAAATGTTCAACCTAATTCCAAGTTCAAAGCCTCAATCTCCCATCACAGTGTAAGTGAACCTGATCTCGCCGAGAAACTGACTGCCATTGACAACAAGCTGACCAACATCCAAGATCTCCTTGCTTGTACTCAGTCCACTGTTGGTGACATCCACACAATTTCAAAGGAAATAGGGCCGGATGTTTTAAAGATAAGGGTCAAAATTTTAAGACTTGGAGAAAACTCAGTCAAAGCTTTCAAGGAAGTTCATGACAGGATTATTGGGGTCACTGTTTCAACCAATACAAGCTTTGACCTTCTAAAGGAGGACATCTGCAATACTCTTACCTATTTCTTGCATCGCTAGCTGTGGAAATCTCAAACAATCTCTCTTGTGTTGTGTTGTTTTGGGACTGGATAACCAATCGACTAGATGTTTTTTTTTCTTTTCTTTTGCTATGACTCTGCATGTTGATCATGCCAACTTTAGTATCTGTAGTACTTAACTAGCCTGCAGTCATAATTACATTGTTTGTTTTTGTCTGTGTTATCCCCTCTTTGCTGATGTCAAAAAGGGGGAGAACGATATAATTTTGCAGGTACAAAAAGAACATGGTTACAGAAGTGGAGTCGACTAAAAGAAGGTTACATGAGTCGACTAAAAGAAGTATGACATCACTTATTGAGGGGGAGTCAACTACACTCATTGAAGTATGACAATACTTGTTGAGGGGGAGTCAAGTATAGGGAAGTCCACCGGTGTTTACATATATTATTTTTTTGTCATCATAAAAAAGAAGGAATTGTTAATTATTAGTTTTAATGATGAAAATAATATAATCACTTTTGGCGTAGGGACTCAAGGAATACACTAGAGGAACTGGAATATATCAAGGAAATCAATCAGGATCAAAAGTGCAAAAGGAAGATCACAGATTGACGAAAGAAGTACAACGCAAAAAGAAGATCATAGAAAGACTGACGAAAGAAATCAATCAGAGATTGATAGAAACTATCAAGGAAAAGGAATCAGCGATAATAAGAGAAGAAGCGATGAAGATCCGGCAAGAATAGTCAATCAGAAGTTATTACTGGAAGGTCCCATATTCAAGGGAAACATAATCATGAAAAACCAACGAATCCAGCGGATATCAAGACTCGGAGATGGAAAGCTCGTCAAAGTCCACACATCAAGGAAGATTAACGGAAATTAACTTTATTCTTGGAAAGAATCAATCTGTGATTCCTTTCATGGATCAACTATCTTAGGTTTGCATTCTCTCAAGATTCTTGAAGGCCTCTTGGAAAATATACATACAGTCGTTCTGGACTTGAAGACACATACTTTGATCGAACCATTTACCCTCTTTTTGTTCTACTCCAAATAAGCATTGTAGTTCTTTTAGATTTGTTGTGTAACTAGTGAGAGAAGAAAGAGAGATAATCACTGGTGAGACATTGTATCAAGAAAAGAAAAGAGACATAGAGACTAAGCAGTTGGTGTAAAGCTACATGATTCCTTCTGTACTCAAGAAACATAAATCACTGAAAGAGAACACCCTTGCAACCCGAGGAGACTGGGGTATGATTCACATTGAATCTGAACCAGTATAAATTCTGGTGTCTTTAATTCCTATATTTAATTCTGCATTTATTATAATCTCGCTCTTATTTCTAGTCGACTAATTGGTAAACTAGTCAACTACTGATAAAACTTTTTAAAAAGAGCAATTCCCCCCTCCCCCTCCCCCTCTTGTACTTTCAAAATGTTCAGTTAATTGTTTTCCTAATATCTGGGATATTGAAATCAACAATAATTCTGATTATTAAAAAATGTCATAGTTGAATTATGTAAAGGATTTTTATATTTAGGATTCTAAAAGAAATTAAATATTATTTTATATAGGTTTCATTATTTCAAGCACATTAATATTAAATTTGTAGTACACAATAATTTTTTTTTATCACTCAAAACTTAGAAATTAAGTACTCATATTTGTACTATATTTTTTCCGTAGTTTAGCACTTCTTTAAAGCTACGAAAAATAGGTAATCATAAGTTATCTATAACACAAAAGTAGAATACTCATTGTATTTGGCAAAAGTAAAAGTAACATCGAATTATTGGGTTCAAAAGGAAAAAGAAATAAAAGGATAAGCAGGAATATCCCTATTAAAGGGCGTTATAAACGTTACCAATTTTCAATGACACTGGTGTTTAGTCACTCTCGGTTAAATATTTCATTATTATTTTAAGAGTGATTTTTGTGTCTTTTACCTTGTTTGTCTTTCACAGTTGATTGCTGCTTTAACTTGAAAAAGAATCTTGCTTTGAATTCTCTTTTATGTTCTTTTTAGTTTGCAATATGACAAGTTTGATATTTTTTTAAGTCTTAACCATTGATTGTGATACAAACTCTTGTATTGCTTATTAGTGCTTTTGCTTTTATTTACAATCTTCTTTTATGTTGTTAACTTAGTATTATCTAACTTTTTGTTTTCTTTCTCCAAGTTTTAGGTTGTCGATTCTATATTTTAGAAGCTTTTGGATCTTTTAAAACTAAAACAACAAAGTATATCAAATATATCGAGGTAACTTATTATTTATTTTGTTCCTCACCAAATGAGATATGAGTTACGCTTAGCATGTGAGTCCCTTAATCTTTTTTTATTTTAATAAAATATTATTGTAGCATTTGGCAATTTTTTCTTGGTTTAGTTTGTCGTTACTTTTGTTTTTGATGCTTTTAAAGGATTTTGGAAGAATTATTTTCCTCTTAAGTCTTATTCTTTTCACCATCAAATTCATTTTTTAGAATGAAAGGTTATGTTGGTTAATAATTTGGGTTAAAGATAATTTACGTTTGAGAAAATATTTAATACTAACGTAGTCATATTATTTTATATTTATATACTGACATCAGTATTACACAATAATTCATAATATTTTATATTTATACATTATTTTATCGATACACGCAAAGTTCATGTGCAACGCACGTACACTAAAGTCAGTACTATATTAAACGTATGAAGTCCTATAGCAAAATGTCGTTCGCTTTTCTTATCCTTTTAAAAAATAGAGTTTACACTGAACTAAATAATAATTTGATTATTTTATTTAATTATTACCCTAATATTCGACCAAGCTTTTCTTTTGGTTAACAAAATTTTCACTAATATTTTTGTTAACAATTTTTCACTTTAACTCTATTTAGATTTAGAAGTACTAAATTTCAAGCACATTCAGCTCATAGTATCGTCCACTTTGTAGTCCTTTTAGATTAGGGAAGGTCAAGCTATTTTTAAAATAATGTCATGACCCCCCTCACATCATCATGCCACGTAGGTGTCATTTGAAATATATTTTTTTCCATATGGAAGGGTTACATAAGTTAGGAACTAGATCTTGGTAGAATATTCTAGAACTATGGAGAATTTCCTTGGGAAAGCTCTAGATATTTATGCACTTGTAGGAAGGTTCTAGAAAAATATAGAGTTTTCATTAGGAAGACCCTAGAATCCTATGAAATTACTAGGAAAGTCCTTGGAAGATTCTAGCTATATAGAAAATTCTAGAGAATGTATTTATTTGTAAATATGGAAGGACTTGTGGAACAATTATTATTTACACACTAACCTCTTTGGTATAAATAGGGAAATTAATTTGGAAACTCATCAAGCAAAACAATCAAGTTCTCTTTAATACAAAAGCTTCCTTTGGCAATTTTCCTGTGTTCTAAGATTCCTTAGTGATCTTGAGTGTAGTAAGGCTGACTTGGCATAACAGGAACATAAGCAAGTTGTGCAACATCATGAACGAGTTATCAAGTGCCGCACATGTACTTATGTCACGACCCAATTTCCCCTCTGTTGGGTATCTTGATTGCGCCTAGTCTTAAGGACTAAGTAAACATAACATTACTGAATAACAACCATTATAAATAACATTTAATGCTTTCTGAAATGAACTCTATATACAAAATACACTTTCCCAAACCCGATAGTACAAGTCATAAACTCTATAGAATTATACTATAGCTTCTAAATACAACTGTTCATAAATAAATAAAGACAGTGTATGAACAAAATATGATTGTGACTCCGAAGCCTGCGAATGCTGCAACAGGTTTATCTTGACTCATCACAACAGCAATCCGCACTGCTAGCTAACGATCAACCGGCTATGCAATACCTGGATCTGCACAAAAATGTGCAAACGTGCGGCATGCGCACACCACAGTAGTGCCCAGTATCAAGACTAACCTCGGTGGAGTAGTGATGAGGAACAGTCAAGACACCCACTGGTCTGATAAACTAAACAAGTATAAGTATAGGTACATCGGAGTATGATATTAACATAAAGACTACGCAATATGGATAACAAAATAGTAATTGAAATAAGAAAGAAAAATAACAAGTATCACCGGAATACCATAAAAGTGACACATAAGAGTGAACAGAAACAATACAAAATCCGAGATCGCGAATACAGGAAAAGACAAGTAATAACTCAATAATAATGACCGTTTTTTACATTAGGTTTTAGTCAATAAACACCACGAGGTACCGAACCTCGGAAAAATCACAACTCACGGGTCTCAATACCTAAACCCTAATACTGGGAATCCTGTACCCTCATTAAACCTCATAACCGTATTGACGACTCACGTGCCTCTCTCATAGAAAGAAAGTACAACAACGGTAGCTATACTCAACAATATCCAGAATATCTCTTACCCGATAAGAATACTTAACTACGTGTATGCTTGTGCAAGTGTCCTAAAATAGTTTCAAACCAACTAGTATGCACAAGAAAAAAAACGGACAACAAGTATAATATTTCTTCACAACTTTCACAAGATAAAGTTCCACCGATAATAGTAACACTAAAAAATTATCAACAACAAGAATGCCCCCAGGCCAATAAAAGACATCACAAATAAATCCCTGACATAGCCAACCTTGTCTCGCCACGTGTGCAATAGTAAAGTGAATGCCCGCCTTGTCTCACTACACACGCACAATGAGGTTCTCACCTTGTCTCTCCACATGCCCAAACCCCCCCCCCCCACATATATATATATATATATATATATATATTTCCCACCTTGTCAGGCCGCATGTGCAATTATCAATAGTAACAACAACATGGCAAAAACCTCGTGCAATCCCATAATAATAACCGCACGACAGAAACCTCGTGCACCACCACAACAAGTACAACATCACAAATGACAATAATACAAAGTACGGTATATAAATTAACTCAAGAACTTTCAATCCCAAGAAAAGGTAAAACTAGTTCACAAGGAATAACCACAATAAGGAATACTAGGCTTAATAAAAACAACTCAACAAGGAAGAAAGTAACATGTAACAGTAGTCCCACAATATACGGTTCAACCACAATAAACTAGCACGAGTCCAATAATTCCAAATAAGGTCAAGTCCACTAAGGCATAGAACCTCTAAGCTTCTTTTAAGTTTGGGCAATTACGGAAAAGATACAACCAATTCAAATAAAGATAAGCAGGAAGAATATCACCATGATATTAAATAAGGGAGAACATTTACAAAAGGGATAACTACAACTTTAATTAGAGATAAGCAATTAGGGAAAATATAACATGGCAATGGGAGAAATAACAGTCTCAATCAAGGCATATATGAATCAAATAATAGTAAGAGTGGGCATGAAGCAATTAATTCCAATTATGCATGTAAAGGTGAAACTAATAATTAACGAACGTAATCATACGAGTACAACTACATATTTAATGAATACAAGAACCTAGAAACCCTAAAAGGCCAATTTCAACAACTTAAGCCCGAGCATGTACTCGTCACCTCACGTACACGAACTACAATTAACACAGAAGACTAAGTTCTTAAGGGGTAGTTCCTCCCCACAAGGTTAGGCAAGATACTTACCTCAAAGAAGACAAACTGGTACTCTAAAATGAACTTCTCAGGTGAAAAGACCTCCGGACGCCTCAAATCTAACCAAAACAACTTCAAAGCACAAATAAAACATATAAGAAACTACCTCGGATAGTAAAGTCTCAATCTTTACAAAAATCTAGAAATCGATCCCAAAAGTCGACCCTTGGGCCCGCACCTTGGAACCCGATAAATTTCACGAAACCCAAACACCCATTCCGATATGAGTTCAACCATTCAAATATTATCAACTTCTGATACCATTTCGTTCCTCAAATCATGATTTTTCATTTTGAAAAGTTTCTTCAGAAACCAACTTTTTCCTCAACTCAAAACACAAATTAAATGATAAAAATAAATATATAATCATGGAATATATTAAATTCGAGGTGAAGAACACTTACCCAATCGATTTTCTTGAAAACCCCACAAAGAAACGCTCAAATCCGAGCTCTATAAGTCAAAATATGATGAAAATGGCCTCACTCTCGATGTGGAAATCTTATATTCTGCCCAGGTCGGTATGCTTCGCGAATGCAGAGAAAGGGTCGCGTTTGCGAAGAAGAAAATTAAGGGTGCCAAGAAAACCCTTCACGAACGCGAGTGAAGGGACGCAAACGCGAAGAACAAGGGACGGAACCTACACGAACGCGAAGAAGAAATATGAGGCGGCCAGGAAGAGCTTCGGAAATGCAGAAGGCTAATCGCGAACGTGATGAAAAGGAAAGATAACCTTCGCGAACGCAAGAGGTTGAACGCGAATGCGAAGAAGGATCTCGAAGTATTCAGCAGAGACACTTCGCGAACGCTAAATGAGCTTGGCGATCGCGAAGAAGAACACCAGAAAAATAGAACATCAGTTCAAAAATAGGAGGAATTGACCCGTAGCCCACCTGGAACACACCCGAGGCCCCCGGACCACATATAAACCAACAAACAAGTTCTAAAACCTAACACGGACTCGATCGAGGTCTCAAATCACATCGAACAACGCTGAAATAAAAATCGCACCACAAATCGAACTTATGAAATTTAAAATCTTCCAACTTCGAAAACTCATGCCAAAACCAATCAAACCAACCCAGAATGACGTCAAATTTTGTAAGAAAGTCCCAAATGACATAACTGAGTTGTTCCAACTCTCAAAATCGCATTCCAACCCCATCATCACCAAGGTAAACTATTGGTCAAACCTTACCATTTTCCAAACTTCAACTTTTCCAACTTCCGCCGAAATGCTTCAAATCATCCTACGGACCTCCAAATCCAAATCCGGAAGCACGCCTAAGTCCAAAATCACCATACGAATTCGTTGAAATCATCCAAAATCCATTCCGGATCCGTTTACAAAAAAGTCAAATTTCGGTCAACTCTTACCGTTTAAGCTTCAAAAACTTGAATCCTTCTTCCGATTTGACTTCGAATCATCCGACAACTGAATTCAACCATGCATGCAGGTTTATATACTTAATATGAAGCTGCTCAAGGCCTTATGCCGCTGAATGGAACTTAAATTCTCAAAACGACTGGTCGGGTCGTTAAATCCTCCCCTTCTTAAGACAAAGGTTTGTCCTCGAACGTGCCAAGAATCACCTCGAAGTATTCAAATCATTGAATGCACACCTCAAACATACACATGCGGTGATCCCGCGTCACCCCAATCCACATAAGCCTGACATTAGCATCTCAACTGTAATTTAGTATTTCTACCAACACCAATAAGCCTCAGAGTCAAAATTCTCACCTTCCATTTATTTCCAAAAGACCCGATTCTAAATCCATACCCGGTATCAACCTCCACCAGCTGCAGCAACTCATTCCTACACCCACAAGATACAAGAACACAACATAACACTCCATACATAGGCCCATAATAAGACTTCTGGTCACAATAACTTCCTCTAAGCAACACCAACACCGACAATTAGCCTCATATCTGATAGGATTCCGTTTCAAATCTCCACAACACTGAAGATGATTCAAAAACCACAAAGACCTCATAACTACACACCCGAATCAACAAATCGCAACTAACACCACTGGGCAAACACCCCACAAGCCAAAACTCAAGAAGCAAATAAAAAAAATGACTGATTATATAAAGAGAAACACATAAGACAAATATCAAACAATCACGACAGGCACAAATCTCTATCAGTACCATACTACAAATCAATTTTAAATAGGAAAATCAAGTACGTGAAAACAATAAGGATCTCACCCTGGTATAACTCTCCACCGCGGCACACAACCCGACTCAAATATGTAAAATTACATGAACTTGAGAGGGTTTAACCCTCAACTCTAAATCACAGTTCGAATATACATCATACCAATTGAAATCTTCCACTAACTCAATTCTTCCAATAAAATCACAACACTTACTGAAATCTCACCTCAGTAGAGTACCAAATCACAACCCTCCACCAAGAATACTCAGGAATCACACCTAAAACCTACCATGATGAACTAAAGGGACTCACTTCTAATCTCACCACTCTCAATGATAAATAAAGACAACGATAAACACGAGCTACCACTCATAGAATCTCCCAACAGGGGTAAACACATAAACAAAGTGAAAATCATGAAACTCACATATAAATGAAACAACAAATAAAGGAACTCGTCCCGATAAGCAAAACCGAAACGAAATACGAATGGTTCCTCTCTGTAACAAATCAAAACATACCTATATGACATCATCTAGCACAACGGCCTCCAGTCTACTATATGAAACACATCAATGGGAAGGGCCTCCCCCTTTTGGGTGCCCCTACTCACCTGAATACCCCGTTGCGACACATCTGCCCGGAGTCTGGGAAAATCTCTCACAATGTGGCTGGTATCTCCATACTCAAAGAAACCTCTCTGCTGACGCGGATGTGGACACTGTGTCGTACGAGTACCCTGAGACCCATGAGTGCAAATTGAACTGGCCGACCCACAAAACCTCTACCATGTCGTACCCTGCTTCGAAAATAAGGACCAGTAGATCTCTCTGACTTACGAGGCCTCCTCGCCTCCTTGTCATCTCTCTCTCCTGGCTTCGCATGTCCTCTCTCTCCTGATCCCATATGCCCTCTACTCGGCGAGCGATCCCTACCACTTGCTGAAATGAAACATCCTACTCTAACTTCCGAACCATGTTGAGTCGAATATCATGCTTGAGCCCCCCTAATGAATCTACATACACGATCTCTAACTGTAGCGACCAAAGTAGGTGCATGTTTGGCAAACTCAGTGACTCTGACAAAATACTCTGATACTGGCATAGTGCCCTGGCGAAGTTGCTCAAACTCCGAGCGCCACGGATACCAAAGGGACTGAGGTATAAACTCTCCCAGGAACATATTTGAAAATTGAACCCATGTGAATGAAGCTGACTTGGCCGGACTACCCAACTCATACGCCCGACACCGCTGATAAGCTGCTCTTCTGAGCTGAAATGTAACAAAAGCAACCCCGCTCGTCTCCACAATACCCATAGTACAAAGAATGTGGTGACACTTCTCCAGGAACCCCTGGGCTTTATCTGTCACCAATCCATTGAAGATAGGAGGGTGGTACTTCTAGCACCTCTCAAGTCTAAGATGTTTTCCTCAGATGTTGCTGCCCTAACCACGCGCTGAAATGGAACAACAGGTTGTGTCTCCATGACACCTGGAACCTGACCAACATGACCTCGCCGCTTTGGAGTATGGTCAGCAGGATTCTGAACTCCTCCCCCGATCTGTGAAGTAGCTGGTGCAACCGGAATCTATCTCGCCTGAGTCAATGTACCCAACATACTCAGGAACTGTGCTAAGGTCTCCAGAAGTCCGGGAGTAACAACAGGCGCCTCCGGTACTTGTCCTCCAACTGAAACTACTGGCGGCTCCTCAACTACTGCGTTGGTATGTGCCCTAGTTGTGGCATGTGCTCCTCATCGGCCTCTGCCTCTTCCCGTAGCGACATCTTCTCCGGGGGTAACGTCATCAGGGATTACGGATCATTCCCTCACCATATGTGAGAGAATGGAATGATAAAAGTTAAAACTTTGAGACCAATAAACTCACACGATAGGAATGAAGTAAGTGAAATTGTCCTAATAGTTCCGTATCCTCTCGATGAAAAGTACAGACGTCTACGTACCGATTCACAAGACTCTACTAAACTCGCTTATGACCCATATCACCTATAACCCTAGTACATTGATACCAACTTGTCACGACCCAATTTCCCCCCCGTTGGGTATCGTGATGGCACCTAGTCTTAAAAGAATAGGTGAGCCTAACATTACTGAATAACAACCATTATAAAAATAACATTTAATGCTTTCTGAAATGAACTCTTTATACAAAATACACTTTCCCAAAACCCGGTAGTACAAGTCATAAGCTCTACAGAATTTTACTATAAATTCTAAAATACAACTATTCAGAAATAAACAAATATAGTGTATGAAAAAAATAGGACAGTGACTCCGAAGCCTGCGAACGTTGCAGCAGGTTTACCTTGAGTCTCCACAACAGCAATCTGCTTCTAACTAACGATCAACCGGCTACGCAATACCTTGATCTGCACAAAAATGTGCAGACGTGCAGTATGAGCACACCACAATGGTGCCTAGTAAGTATGAAGACTAACCTCGGTGGAGTAGTGACGAGGAACAGTCAAGACATCCACTGGTCTAGTAAACTGAACAAGTATAAGTATAAGAACATCAGAATATGATATCTACATAAAGTATATGCAATATGGCTAACAATACAGTAATTGAAATAAGAAAGGAAAACAATAAGTATTAGCGGAGTACCATAAAAATGACGCAGAAGAGTGAACGGAAATAATCCAAAATCCGAGATCGCGAATACAAGAAAAGACAAGTAATAACTGAACAATAATGACCGTTTTCACATTAGGTTTTAGTCAATAAACCCCACGAGGTATCGAACCTCAGACAAATCACAACTTACGGGTCTCAATACCTGGACCCTAACACTGGGAATACTGTGCCCTTATAAAACCTCATAACCGCACTGAGGGCTCACGTGCCTATAGAGCCATTCTCACATAGAAGGAAAATACAACAAGGGTATCTATACTTAACGATATCCAAAAAATCTCTTAGCCGCAAAGAATGCTTAACTATGTGTATGCTTGTGCAAGTGTCCTAACATAATTTCGAACCAACTAGTACGCATAAGAAAAGAAACGGACAACATGTAGAATATTTCTTCACAACTTTCACAAGATAAAGTTCACACCGATAATAGTAACACTGCACAGTTATCAACAATACGAATGCGCCCAGGACAACACAAGACATCAAAAATCAATCCCTGACATAGACCACCTTGTCTCTCCACGTGTGTAATAATAAAGTGAATGCTCGCCTTGTCTCGCCACACACGCACAATAAGGTTCCTACCCTATCTCTCCACATGCGCAACCAACATATATATTTATATATATATATACCGCGTTGTCACGCCGTATGTGCAATTATCAATAGTAACAACAACACAACAGAAACCTCGTGCAATCCCATAACAACAACCGCACGGCAGAAACCTCGTGCACCACCACAACAAGTAGAACAACACAAATGAAAATGATACAACGTACGGTAAATAAATCAACTCAAGAACTTTCAATCACCAGAAAAGGTAAAACCAATTCACAAGGAATAACCACAATAAGGAATACTAGGCTTAATAAACAACTCAACAAGGAAGAAAATAACATATAACAATAGTCCCACAGTATACGGTTCGACCACCAGAAACTAACACAATCCAATAATTCCAAATAAGGGCAAGTACACTAAGGCATAGAACCTCTAAGATTCTTTTAAGGTTGGGAAATTATGGAAAAGATACAACCAATTTAAATAAAGATAAGCAGCGAGAAGATCATCATAATCTTAATTAAGGGGGAACATTTACAAAAGGGATAACTACAACTTTAATTAGAGATAAGCAATTAGGGAAAAAATAATATGGCAGTGGGAGAAATAACAGTCTCAATCAAGGCACATATGAATCAAATAATAGTAAGAGTGGGACATGAAGCGATTAATTCCAATTAAGAATGTAAAGGTGAAACTAATAATTAAGGAACGTAATCATTCGAGTACAACTACATATTTAATGAATACAAGAACCTAGAAACTCTAAAAGGCCAATTTCCACAACATAAGCCCGAGCACGTACCCGTCACGTCACGTACACGAACTACAATCAACACAGAAGGCTCAATTCCTAAGGGGTAGTCCCCCCCCCCTCCCACAAGGTTAGGCAAGCTACTTACCTCAAAGAAGACAAACTGATACTCTAAAATGAACTTCTCGGGTGAAAAGACATTTGGACGGCTCAAATCCTAACCAAAACAACTTCAAAGTACAAATAAAACTTATAAGAAACTAACCCGGATCATAAAGTCTCAATCTTTATAAGAATCTAGAAATCGATCCCAAAAGTTGACCCCTGGGCCGCACCTCAGAACCCGACAAATTTCACAAAATCCGAACACCTATTCTGATATGAGTTCAACCATACAAAAATTATAAAATTCCGATACCATTTCTTCCCTCAAATCATGATTTTTCATTTTGAAAATTTTCTCGCCACGTGTGCAATAGTAAAACGAATGCCCCCCTGTCTCACCACACACGCACAATAAGGTCCTCATCTTGTCTCTCCACATGCACAACCCCCCACCCCCACACGCACATATATATATATCCCACTTGTCAGGCCGCATGTGAAATTATCAATAGTAACAACAGCATGACAAAAACCTCATGCAATCCCATAACAATAACCGCACGACAGAAACCTCGTGTACCACCACAACAAGTACAACAACACAAATGACAATAATACAAAGTACGGTAAATAAATCAACTAAAGAACTTTCAATCACAAGAAAAGTTAAAACTAGTTCACAAGGATAATCTTGTTCGCGAAGAAGAAAAATAAGTCTGCCAAGAAAACCCTTTGCGAACGCGAGTGAAGGGACGGAAACACGAAGAACAAGGGACGGAACCTACGCGAATGCAAGATGACGAACACGAACGCGAAGAAGAAATATGAGGCGGCTAGGAAGAGCTTCGTGAACGAGGAAGGCTAACCGCGAACGTGATGAACGTAGATATGGATCATGAACATACATCACATGGGATGAAGAGATTGCTAAGAAACTACATAAAAGGTATGAGCTACAACGCTGCCATGAAAGACTATACAACAAAAATTAGCCAACAAGGCATACCAAACTATACATGAGTCGACACCTGTCTATGAGCCTCTAAAGGAGCATAAGTAATGCAACATAGCCGGAACAGGGCCCCGACATACCCATAATATCTATAACAAAAATGCATACCAAGACCACGGCAAGTCCGGAGAAGGGATCTCGCCTATAACCGCTGAACTGGAAAGCCTATTGTGGTGGGGGAGCTTTGTCTACCTGTATATCAGGATGTGTAGCACGACATGCAGCATCCACAAATAAAAGGACGTTAGTACGAATAAAGTACTGAGTACGTAAGGCAAGAAATCATAAATAAGAACAGTAATGTAATGAGAGATGTAGGAGATACAACCTCTATCATCTCAGTGCTTCTAAGAGACATTAATATGAAATGCATGATACATATATACACATAATATTTTTAAACATCCGCCTCTGTGGCATCATCATCATCATAGAGCATTCACCTCTGTGGGCATCATCATCATCATATCATACCCGGCCTCAAGGAGGACTCGATAAACCCAACTGATTAGTGGTTGCACAATAGGTGCCATACCCGACTGACTATAGCATGGCTCGGTAGAGTAAAATAGATACATATATATACAATGCATGCAGAACTCATTGGAATCATGTTCTGAACATTTTGGAGCGACGTAAGGTCGATATTCTCCGTACACATCATTAGGGCTAACTCTTCATCGAGAATCTTATAAGAATCAGGAAGTACCAACAACATTGATAACATAAGAATAAGAGAAGAAACCTTAACATCAATTGTTCCATAAGAAGCGAAACAATGTAAGCACTGTTAGCTTCTAAGAGTAGAGTATCTTTGAAAGCTCGTTCATTGCATTATATACAATCGGAGTCATGAAAAAGAAGGAAAGGTATAGCCTCACATACCTTGTATATACTACCCAACCTCAAGCTGCGCAAATGTCACAACTCCTTAATCTACAATAAGAGAAACGCCACTATCGTTATCGTTTAAGCGTCATAATTATTATGTATCGACCACAACCTATTTTACGATGAAACGGAAAGCACCTCCCCTATTTATATGACTTCACACAAGTCAAAAAAATCACCAAACAGCCCAAACAACATCAATAATAATCATATTGAGCCTCCCAAAATAGTCCACACACAACCTAATCACTTCACACATAAGACGACTACCGTAGTCGTGTCAAACTACCCGGAAATGTTACAACGAATGACCAGATCAAAACCCTAAATCTATATGGTGTTTATACACACTCTTCATCCTCCAAAACTCCACAAAAAGTAGTAAAACACGCAGCCCAACAACATCACAAAACATTTCGCTACAAGTCAAATAACTCAAACTCACGGCTTCCGATCACCGTCCCGTGAAGTTCGAACTATTAGGAAACATATTTATCAACCTTCCTTGATATTTAAACACTTAAATACAGATATTAGATGTTTCTTAACTATGAATTACCTCCCAAAACTCTAACTACAAAGAAAAAGGAGAGGCGGTATAATGACACTTACGTCGTAGGGATCGTTTTGATGTTATTGCTTCTCGATTTCTTGCCCGGAATGATAATCTTCTTTGAAACCCTAGAAGATAGATTGAGGTTATTTTTATGGGTGTTCTCTGGTTGCTTTATGATGAATAATGAAGAGAAAGCCGACCNAAAAATGGTTACAAGTTATTTTGCCTAAACATGATGTACTTAGTTGTTGCAAAAAATACAAAACTATTACCAATTGTTTGAAAACATGGTGAAACTATTTTTTAGGGCCTTTTTCATGCAATCAGTAGTTAAACTAGGTGTTGAATGAGGTCCTAAGACATGATATCTCATATGCACACATAAGGATGCAGAATGGGTGGTATGCAGAATTCCTAGGCAGGATTTCTAAATGCATAAAGTCACAGTATTTGAACATGCTATGCAGCAAGTGTGAGGATGACTTGTTTATTAGCGCATTGTTATCGTAAGCATGATTCCTAGGTGTACCACAACATTACAGCGATATTAGAACTAGTTTACATGAATAACAGGTTTATATTAACGTTTAATCCTAGAGAATGATTTCTATATGATAAACGATAACACCATAATAGGATGCTGAAATAGTAAACATGGACCTAAGGAACAGGATATCTAATGCATGATATGCTTGCATACAATCAACCCTAAGAATGAATTTCTAGTACACACGTAAGAAATGTAAACCTAGAAGCACGGTATCTACCCTTTAACATGGATAACCTATATAACTACCCTCCCATTTTCACTATCCATTCCCGAACGTCTGTTTACAAATTATTGCAGGCCGGGAATTATGAATTACACAACCAAAGGAAAAATAAGAAGTTACTTCTATAGGGAGCCTTCAATTAGGCCCAGATCTTCCAAAACTCAATGCCTTTTGTGTTTCATAGCCTTTCATAGTTCGGGTGTGTCATACTTCCCTAAGGACCTCCAGGGCTCCCGGGCAGTGCTCACTCCCAGACATAGCCAAAAAGAGTAAGTGCAGTGTGGAATGACCAGCCTCTGTGTGTCAAAGTTCAGAGGGAGCTCAAGGGTCCCAAGGAAATGCTCACACAGAAGGGGCAGAACCTAGACTTTTAAGAGTATATGTGAGAGTGCTTTTATTTTTTTAAAAGGGGTTTAAGTAAGAAACAGTTTTGAAGAGGGAAATAGAAGTTTAACATCACACAAAGGACCAGGGATAGTCCAACAATCACAAACAGGGGTTATGGGATTTGAGGGACAAGTACAGAGCATGTGAGGGCTGACATGTAGCAGGCAGACACACATATAGGCATACAATCAGAAACTCCTAAGGGTTCATAGGATTAGGGGTACAGTAAAGTACTAGGTTAGATTAACACCTAAAACAACTAAGACCATAATTAAACTAATGTACCAGTCATAGGCATGTAAGAAGTAGGTGTTAAGTATACAGAAACATGCTGGTCATAAACAAATAAAGCCTAACTTAACAATCCAACGGGGAGTTCAGGATCCTAGACACATGTTGAATAATAAGTAAAAGCAAATTAGAAGCATACTAAATTACGACAGTAGTAGAAACATGTTGGTTTGAGGTCTGAAATCTATATTTTAACATACCAGTGAAGTGAAGAAAGCATTAACACAAACAGGAAGTAGGAGATGCACAATAGTTAGCCTTGGCTTGCAGCCGGCTAACTTAGAATAGTAATAGATAGCACAGAAGAGAGAGCAGAGAGTGTTTTTAATTGTGAGAGAGAGATTTTGAACAGATCAGTTCGTGTATGTGTTAATTAAAGAGTAGTGTATATGTAATTTGAAAACAGATGGTAAATAAGGTAGGAATCAAAGTTAACCCTTAATTAAGGGATTGAGTATCAATCAATGTAAAATCAGTATAGGTATCCCTTAATTGAAGGAATCAAGTTCAAATGGTATTATCTAGACAGCAAATAAGTAAAGGTGCCATATGTGTCTGCATATAACATATAAGGAAATAACTTAGCATAGTACAATTATGGGACATGCAATTCAGGCTAGGTTCAGAATATTTCAATTAAGGAAAGTGTATAAGAATTAATTGACAGCAGGTTTATTCATAAAAATAAGGCAAGAGATGATTCAGATTCTAAAAATTAGTGAGGAAATTTTTGAATCATAGGAAATCAGTGTTACTTAAAGGGAAATACCACCATTTTAAGGAAATATTCGAAAATCAAGCAACCAATATTACTCAAAGGAAATACTCGAAAATCAGTAAAGAGTATGGTGTAAAATCACTAAAGCATTAATCATACTTTTTCAGAGATTCAAAAATGGAAAAACTATACTGGAGTAACACATATTGAGCAAAAATCAGAAACCCTAATCACGAAATTAGGGATATATATCAGAAAAATAGCAGATAACTAAAGGAATCCATAGATAATCATAGTCTAGGCAGAGGCGACAGAGAATTAGAAACCCTAATCAGTAATTATAGAGAACGAAATCACAAAACACATAGAGTATACACGCAAGCAAAGTAGTCATGCTAGAACATTATAAAATGAACTCAGATTCACATATTGAACCAGAAGTCTGGTGCCTTTTTATCCAGATGAATCAAACAAGAAGATAATGGCTCGAATAATGCTTAAACACAATAAAATCACAAAAATAATACTAAGAAACTAGAGGAAGGATTGTTTTAAAAAGAATCTTGAAACCCTAGTTTTGAGAAATGAAGAGTCGTTTTAGAAAAAAAGAAGATCTTTGAGGAAAACATCATAATAACTCGTAACAAGCATAGATCTAGTGTAGATCTAAAGGAATCGAAAATTTCAAACCTTAGGATTTCACAGAAAACCTCAGAGAAGATGAGAAAGACCTCGAACAGAACTGGCTCGAGCCTCAGGGTCATAAACCCTACGCGGAATCAAGCTTTGAAGGCTTGAACTAGACAGGAACAACATGGGTGTAAGTAGACAGGTTCTCGCCCTTTGAGGGCCTTAGGGATGACAACACCGGCATAAGAGAGCCATGATGGAGGTTTCAGAGTCTCCGGTGAGGGGTGGCCGGAGAAGATGAAGAGAGCCATCGAAGCTGAAGAGACAGAAGTCTCTAGAAGAGACTAGAGAGAGAGAGAGATGAGAGTAGAGAGATGTGAGTTGGTGAGAATGAGAGGGGTTGGGGGTTAGTTTGAATTAATTAAGGAAATAAGAATCTGGGTCGTTGATCTAATTTGATCAACGGCTCAGATTGGTTTGGGGTTGGGTCGGGTATTGAATTGGGTCTGGGATGGGTGTCTAATTGGGCTGAAGGGTTTGGGTTTGGGTTGGTTTAATCTGATGGGTTTAAAAATAGGCTAGATTTTAAATAAAATGGGGCTATTAGTTAAATACCCATAAAATCAAATAAATAATTACTAAAATAGCCAATAACTATGTAAAAATGAAATTAATGCCACATAGATGAAAATTAAGGTAATTAGCTAATATTAAAACACAAAAATGGCTGATTATCGAATTAAAATAGCATGAATGCGCAATTAGGCCATACTTGCAAAATTTGTTTAATTATAGTTAAACAGCGCCTAATTGGTTAATTTGTGAAATAATTAAAACCTAATAAAATTAAATATGATTAAAAATGACATATTTAGCTGGGAAATATTTTGAAATTATTTATAATATAATTTATGAATAATTACTGAATACAGAAATACTAAATAAATAGAAATCTGAGTTGATATAAAATACGAAAAGTTGTGGAAAAATACCACCCATATAAAAAGTGATTTTAAAACTAATATGTAAGTTTGAAATAAATTTTGAGGAAAAATTGGGTATCAACAGCTGCCCCTCTTTACCCGAGAAGGATGAAAGAGTTGTCGGGTAAAAAATATGATGGCCAATTTTGACCAAGCGAAATGGTTTTGAAGGGATTTGGTTCTCACCCTGGTTTATGAGCTGCCTACATATCCCTGGTTTTTCAGGAATCAGGACATATGTAGTTCAGGATCCAACGGCGAAGTATACCGATGAAGTTTTACAAGGACGGATGCAAAGTGCAGGGTTGGGTGATCAAACGACTTATGGGATAGTTAGGAGAACTGGAGCGCGACTGCTCCTGCCTGGATGGTTGTTGCTAGTCGGATTACCTGCAAATGAATAACAAGCATATATCGTACGTAATTTAAACATGATGCAAATTCCCGTTGGACTATGAATGCTGTCTTTGGACGGTTATGGATGATGTCCTTAGACCATGATGTCCTGGGCCATGAATTTCTTGATGCAGGATTCGCAGGCAATGAAATGATGTTCTCGAGCCATGAAATGGTGCCTATGAACCATGATGCCTTTGAATAATGATATGCAAGCTGATAAAAAGGGATCCTCAGGCCATGACATGGTGTTCTCGGGCCATGAAGATGGTGCCTCCGAATGATGACGCCTTTGGATAAGTTAGCGATATTTCAGCCCATGAAGATGCAGTAGCATGATGCTGACAAGACAGAGCTTAGTCTTGCAAATTAAAAAGGGCAGAGCTTAGCCCGAAAGGAAGCGAATGATAGAGACAGGGGTTGATTTTGGAAGTAAATGGGAGACAGCATTTAGTCTCGGAAGGCAGAAAGGTAGCCTTATGTAATGCAGATGCAGATGGAGACAATGTTTAGTCTCGGAAGGTAGAAAGGTAGCCTTATGCAGGAGTAGATGCAGATGGAGACATTGTTTAGTCTCGGAAGGCAGACTGGTAGCCTTATGCAGGAATGAAAATGTAGATGGAGACAACGTAGCCTTATGCAATGCAGATACATATGGAGGTAGCATTTAACCTCGGAAGGCAGAAAGGTAGCCTTATGCAGAGATGAAAATGCAGATGGAGATAGCATTTAGTCTCGGAAGGCAGAATGGTAGCCTTATGCAATGCAGATGCAGATGGAGGTAGCATTTAACCTCGGAAAGCAGAAAGGTAGCCTTATGCAGGAATAGATGCAGATGGAGACAGCGTTTAGTCTCGGAAGGCAGAATAGGTATCCTTATGCAGAGATGAAAATGCAGATGGAGACAACATTTAGTCTAGGAAGGCAGAATGGTAGTCTTATGCAGAAATGAAAAATGCAGATGGAGACAGCGTTTAGTCTCGGAAGGCAGAATAAAGAAGGACAATAGAAATTCTTAGATGGTGTTAAACTGCGGTAGAGCATTGTGATAATGAAGCATTGTTTGTGCTGATAATAAGTGTTGGCATGACGAGTTTGAGGAACGATGTTTGTCCTTTGAGCGCTCGGGACTTTTGCAATTTTGTGCCTGCATCCAAAGAAAGATCGTGAGTTTTGTAAAGGGGAAAGGTTAGTTCGCATTCCTGCTGGCTCTGCTTGGCTCGTTTGCTTGATCATGATGATACTGTCTGTGTCATTGGGGTAGCGTTCGCTAAACAAGTTGCTTCAGAAAAAAATAAATATGCATGATTTTGTAAAAGTATAATATATAATCTAAAATAGTTTTAGATGAACCGACGACATGACACGGCTTGAGACATTGCGACCTCTCCTGCTGCAGAATTTTGAGGGTCCTGGTCAAAATTCTGCCCCAGTTTGTTGGGTGGACGCCTCTGTCTGCTGCTCGCACAGCGACTGGCTGAACTTGCTTCGGAATTTTGAGGGTCCTCCTCAAAATTCTGCCCCAGTTTCCAACTGCGGGGAAAAATAGATTCTTATTGAATTGTGACCAAACCCATAGGGCTGCCTACGTATCCCCTCTTAAACGGGAATCAGTTCAGGCGTAGTTCAAATTACATCACTGAGAAAGCATAAATATTACACATAGTAGCGCTTGACTACATCTGAATTGATCGGTTTCGGCCAAACTTCTCCGTCCATTTCTGCAAGTATGAGTGATCCTCCTGTCAGCACTCTATAAACCATGTACGGACCTTTCCAGTTGGGAGAGAACTTCCCCTTGGCTTCATCTTGATATGGAAAGATTTTCTTTAACACCAATTGCCCTGGTGCGAATCGTCTCGGCTTGACTTTCTTGTTGAAGGCCCTGTCCATTCTGTTCTGATATAGTTAACCATGACATACTACATTCATTCTCTTCCCGTCTATGAGGGCTAGTTGTTCATAACGGCTTCCTACCCACTCTGCATCGCTGAGCTCAACTTCCTGTATAATTCTTTCAGATGGAATCTCCACTTCGGCAGGAATTACAGCCTCTAGCATATAGGGAGTTGCCCTTGTTGATGTGCGGACAGTGGTGAGGTATCCCAATAAAGCAAATGATAACTTATCATGCCACTGCTTGTGCCTTTCTATCATCTTCCTTAGTATCTTCTTTATGTTTTTGTTAGCGGCCTCTACGGCTCCATTCATCTGAGGTCTATACGTTGTGGAATTCTTGTGTTTGATCTTGAAAGTTTCACACATAGCTTTCATCAAGTCACTGTTGAGATTAGAACCGTTGTTGGTGATGATTGACTCTGGAACTCCGAACCGACAAACAATGCGGTCGCGGACAAAGTCAGCCACGACTTTCTTAATAACTGCTTTGTAGGAGGCTACTTCGACCCATTTAGTGAAGTAGTCAATGGCGACCAAAATGAACCTGTGGCCACTGGAAGTGGCATGCTCAATTGGTTCAATAACATCCATACCCCAAGCGGCGAACGGCCATGGGGAGCTGGTTGCATTGAGCTCACTTGGAGGCACTTTTATCATATCCCCATGTATCTGGCAGCGGTGGCACTTCTGAACATACTGGATGCAGTCCGTTTCCATAGTCATCCAAAAGTAACCAACTCGGAGTATTTTATTTTCCAAAACAAAACTGTTCATATGTGGGCCACATGTCCCAGCATGAATTTCTTCCAGCAATTTTGATGCTTCTTTTGCATCAACACACCTTAATAACCCCAAATCGGGAGTCCTCCTATACAGGATTCCTCCGCTGTGGAAGAAATTATTGGACAATCTCCGAAGTGTGCGTTTCTGAGTGGAATTTGCAAGCTCGGGGTATTCTCCTTTTGCCAAGTACTTATCAATGTCATGAAACCAAGGAATTCTGTCTGCTTCTTCTTCGATATGAGCACAGTAAGCTGGCTGATTATGGATCTTTATGGGAGTAGGGTCAATGAAATTCTTGTCCAGATGCTGGATCATTGAGGACAAAGTAGCTAATGCATCGGCTAACTCATTATGGATTCTGGGGATGTGCCGGAACTCTATCTTTGTGAACCTCTTTCTTAATTCCTGCATGTGGTGCAGGTACGGAAGTATCTTGGAATTCTTTGTTGCCTATTCTCCTTGTACCTGATGTACCAATAAGTCTGAATCACCGATCATTACTAGTTCCTGGACGTTCATGTCAATGGCCATATTGAGCCCCAAGATGCAGGCTTCATATTCGGCCATATTGTTGGTGCAAGGGAACCTGAGTTTGGCGAATCTCGGATAATGGTGACCGGTCTCTGATACTAATACTGCTCCAATACCGACTCCCTTGAAGTTTGCTGCTCCATCAAAGAACATCCTCCAACCATCATAGGATTCTGCAATATCTTCTCCTATGAATGATACCTCTTCATCAGGAAAATATGTTTTCAGGGGTTCGTATCCTCCGTCTACGGGATTCTCAGCAAGATGGTCTGCCAGAGCTTGTCCTTTAACTGCCTTCTGAGTCATGTAAATAATGTCGAATTCGCTCAACAGGATTTGTCACTTGGCTAGCTTGCCAGAGGGCATGGGCTTTTGAAAGATGTACTTTAATGGGTCTATCCTTGATATGAGATATGTTGTGTAGGCACAGAAGTAATGTCTCAGCTTTTGGGCGACCCAAGTTAGAGCACAACAGGTACGCTCTAATAGAGAATACCGGACCTCATATGGAGTGAACTTCTTGCTGAGGTAATAAATAGCTTGTTCCTTCCTTCCTGTTTCATCGTGCTGCCCCAGAACGCAGCCGAAAGCTCTATCTAATACTGCAAGATAGAGTAGCAAAGGTTTTCCTGGCTCGGGCGGTACTAGGACTGGCGGTGTTGACAAATATTCCTTGATTCTGTCGAAAGCCTTTTGACAATCATCGGTCCACTCGATCGCAGCATCCTTCTTTAGCATCTTAAAGAATGGATCACAGATGACTGTAGATTGTGCTATAAACCGGCTGATGTAATTAAGTCTCCTCAGGAAACTCATCACATCTTTCTTGTTCCTTGGTGGTGGTAGTTCTTGAATGGCTTTGACCTTGGACAGATCCAATTCTATTCCCCGGCGGCTCACAATAAATACCAGCAACTTCCCAGTAGGAACCTTGAATGCACACTTCACGGGGTTTAGTTTCAGATTGTATTTTCGCAATCTATTGAAGAACTTCCCCAAATTCTCCATGTGATCAGCAGCTTTCTTTGATTTGATAATGACATCATCCACGTACACCCTGATCTCCTTGTGAATCATGTCATGGAATATGGTGGTCATGGCCCTCATGTAGGTGGCCCCTGCATTCTTCAAGCCGAATGGCATCATCTTGTAACAATACACTCCTCACGGCATGATGAACGTCGTTTTCTCAGCATCTTCCTCATCCATCCAAATCTGGTGGTAACCAGCGAAGCAATCCACGAAGGACTGTAATTCATGCTTGGTGTAGTAATCAATCAGAATGTGTATATTTGGCAAGGGGAAGTCATCTTTCGAACTGACCCAGTTGAGATCCCGGTAGTCGACGCAGACTCTGACCTTCCCGTCCTTCTTTGGCACAGGTACAATGTTGGCTAACCATGTCGGGTATTCCACTACCCCGAGAACTTTGGCGTTGATCTGCTTGGTAACTTCTTTGATTTTCAAACTCATGTCGAGTTTGAACTTTCTGAGCTTTTGTTTCACTGGTGGACACATTGTATTGGTTGGCAGTTTGTGAGCCACAATAGACGTACTTAGACCAGTCATGTCATCATACGACCATGCAAATACGTCCTCATACTCTCTTATAAACTCTATGTATTCTTTCTTTTCTGATGGTGACAAATAAATGCCGATGCGAGTCTCCTTGACGTTTTTTGAATCCCACAGGTTGATAACTTCAGTCTCGTCCAGGTTGGACTTAGGTCTATTCTCAAAGTTCTCAACTTCTTTAACAATATCGTCAGTAATGTCGTCTTCATCTGAATCAATGTCTGTTTGCTGCGTTGTCTCGTTGTAAGTCACAGTCATCGACTCATCAAGACAAGTAATAGTAATGTTGTATAAATAAAGTAATGAGAGAAAACAATAGCAATAAATATCAGATTCGTAAGAGAAATTTAGAAGATGCTTTGATAGATTGAATAACTGTTTTGAACATTGAAGATCTTTATTGCAGAAATTGAAAAATGCAGGAAAAGGAAAATCATTTAGTAAATAAAATAGTAAATAATGCTTATTTTAGCCTTGCTACCCCGAGGCTCGTCGGTCTTTGGTTATCTTGATAGACCAGTTCTTAAGATATGTCCCCTTGATTACAGTATGTATGGAAGGGCCTTCCTCCCCCTCCTCCTCGAGAACAACACAACAATCCATATCTTCGTCCTCTAGGAACAAACTCCTTATTGCTGCAAGTGTTTCTTCCTCGTCTGAACCGTAAGTAGTGTCGGCCTGCTTGAAAGTCTGCTCAAGATGAGGTATCGGCTGCTCCAAAGGGTAATAGGGACTGCGCCAAGGTGGCGACCAGTCGTTGAATTCCTGCCAAGTGTACTCATACCCCAGACCGAAAGTGGTGCCATGTTCCTTGAGCTTTATGGGCTTCGTGATCCCTTGGAGGTCCTTACCGAGCCCTTTTCCTGTCTCATATCCTCTCCAGTTTAGGATGCTCTCAATATTGTTGTCCCACCACTTGTCCTTGTCGATAGCATTGGCCCATTCAATGTGGTGGTAAGTTCCTCTGACTATCTTCCTTTTTCAGTCAATCACCGGAATAGTTTGACGACTATAAATGGGGTTGCTACCGTCACCATGAATAATCACCTCTTGGTGGTTCCACTCTAAATTTACCTCTTGATGTAGCATTGATGCTACGGCCCCAGCAGCATGAATCTAGGGTCGTCCCAACAACAGCTTGTAGGATGCTGGCACATCTATCACCTGGAAATCCACTTCGAACCAAGTCGGTCCTATCTGTAGACATAGACTGATATCCCCCATGGTGCACCTCTAAGAACTGTCAAAGGCCTTCACATTGATTGCCCCATACCTTATTTCA
Source organism: Nicotiana paniculata (assembly GCA_005239505.1). Taxonomy (NCBI): domain Eukaryota; kingdom Viridiplantae; phylum Streptophyta; class Magnoliopsida; order Solanales; family Solanaceae; genus Nicotiana; species Nicotiana paniculata. The sequence continues at coordinate 186,686 of ML304080.1, forward strand.
TGTAGCTCTTTACCCAATTTCTTAAGTGTTATCAATGGACAGATGTTAAGGCTGGAACCTCCATCGATCAAGATTCTTGTGATGAAATGATCTTCGCATTGCACTATGATATGTAGTGCTTTGTTGTGCCCCAACCCTTCATATGGTAGCTCGTCCTCATGAAAAGTGATTTTATGACTCGCCAGTACCTGGCCTACCATATTGGCCATTTCCCCACTAGTGATGTTATTTGGCAAATATGCTTCACTCAACAGTTTCAACAAAGCATTTCTGTGTGTTTCGGAATTTTGCAGCAGAGAGAGGATGGATATCTGTGTCGGTGTCTTGTTCAGATGGTCGATGACTGAATACTCCTTAGCCTGTACCTTTCTCCAAAGGTCATCGGGACCTGTTTCAATAAGGGGAGGCCGGTTGGCAGCCTGATTGCTTGAATCGGCCAGATGCTCAAGGGTGTAGACCCTACCAGTTCTCGTCATACCCTATGCTGCGACAGCTTCCTCAGACCTGACCTTGCCTTTCCTTCTCGCCTCAACTGTGTAGTCCCAAGGGATAGCGTTTGAATAGAAGGGTGGCATGGTTGACATTGCCACCAGAATTGGTGTAGCCATCTTTACTTCAAACGGAATATGTGTTCGGGGTGGCAAGACTGTGACCTCGAATGATGTCGGTGCATTTTCTAGAGATACAAACTCAACTTCAATTGGGACTGGTGACTTTGCAGGTGGCGCTGCTTCAAACTCAAATGGTATACACATATTCACCTCAGCGGCCTCAGATGGATGAATCTAGATTATGATCGGTTTGAGAGTGACTGCGGGCTTCTTCGGGTCATCACCTTCTACGATCAACCTGATTGACCCCTCGGGATCCCAATCATCTTCTATTTCGATCATATGGATACCTCTACCCTTATGGTCTGGCAGAGGATTATCGCGTACGTTTGGAGCGGGGTCTTTTGCCACAACAATCTTGTTGTCAATGAGAGCCTGTATTTTGTCCTTCATAGAGCGACATTCTTTGATGGTGTGTCCTTTCATGCCGGAATGGTATGCACGGGATTTGTTTGGGTTAAATCATTGAGAAGGGTTCTCAGGGGTGGCAGCAGGGATAGGTGTGACATAACCAGCAGCTTTGAGCTTCTCATACAGCTGGTCAATCGGCTCGGCTATGGCGATGTATTGCTATGGAGGGCGGTGATCAAAATTGGGATGAGGTCTAGGGAAGTTTTGGCATGCAGGGGGTGATTGGTAATGGGATGGCTGGGAATTATAAGTGTGGTAGACAGGAGCGGGTTGTGGATATCTGGGTGAAGCAGGTTGATATGTGGGTGGTGTTGTTTGGTAGGAAGGTGGTGGAGTTTGGTAATTTGGTGAGGATGCTTTGTAATTCGGGGTTGGATGATATATGAGTGGAGGTGTCGGATAGGTTTGGTATTTGAGTGGGGACTTGGTTCATTGTGCAACCATTACGGCTCCCACGTCTCTCTTCTTAGACACACCACCGGACAGTAGAGCCTTGTTAGTGGATTGCAAGGCTTCAAAATTTGTAACCATACCGCTTTTAATACATTCTTCAATCCACTCACCCAATTTGATGATGTTAGAGAACTTGTGGCCTTCAACCATCATTAACCGTTCATAATACTGCGGGTCCTGAGCCTGGAAAAAGAACTTGTTTATTTGTTCTTCCTCTAGAGCAGGTCTGAGTTTAGCGGCTTCGGACCTCCAGCGAGTAGCAAACTCGCGAAAGGTTTCTGTAGGTTTCTTCTTCAAATTTTGAATGTAGAACACATCTGGTGCGTTCTCTGTGTTGAATCTAAACCTGTCCATAAAATCAGACGCCATGCTTACCCAGTTTGACCATTTCTTGGGGTCTTGGCTGATGTACCAAGACAGTGCGTCTCCCTTCAAACTCCTCATGAACNAAGTGGAGTGAGTCATGGTTTCCACATAGATGGGATTGTTATAGGTGTGGAAATGGTCCTTTGTGGGGTTTTGGGGTTCTGGGATGAGTAGTGGAGTGTTATTTGAGGTGTGGCAAGCATTGTACTGCGTCGGGAGAGTTTGGTTCTTTGGGGGAGTGGTGTGACGGTGAGGTGCGGGATGATTTTGTTGTCTGGGGATATTTTGTGGAGATGTGGATTTTTGAGCATTTGGAAGTTTGACGTCAGGGATGTTGAGGGAAAATGACAAATTGGCCAGATTCCGGACTTGATCGAGTTCTTCCTGAAACTTCAGCAATTTCTGTTAAAGTGGTGAAATGTTCTCATGCAGGACCTGAATACCTCGGCCATCAGTGGCCTCTACCCGTTCAATCATATTCTCCTTTCTGGTGTCGCTGGACTCTTCCATCTTACTTTTGCCTTTGTCTTTGCCCTTTGGAGGACTAGGAGGAGAAGTAGGTGGAGGGCCCATGGATCTGGTGCGATAGGCTGATGATGCCAGAATGCACGAACTAACCTTTGGGAGAGGGTAGTAAGAAAAAATAAAAACAAAAGGTAACCAAGTCAGTGAGGATCATGAAAAGAGTATTGCAGTATTTAAACACAAAATGCTGAAATGAAAGTGCGTCCTAAGTTGGGGACCTCTTTGTGCCCGAGGTAGGCCTAGCGAGAAATTGATTTGGAGAACTTAAAATGCTAAATGCCTCATTTTATTGATAAGAAAAATAGACAAATCCCAAAACGATAGAAGAAAAATAAAAGTCACTAATGGCCGTTGGCCTTATTACATTGATAGAAAAATAAAGGCATTCCTATCTACTTGGTCCCAGAAGGGTCCCAGACTCGGCAATCTTGCTTCCTTCGAGCAGCTTTCCCAGCTCGCGAAGTCCCAGCAACAGGTAAGTTCTGGCTAGGTATCCCCCTGCAGCTCCCTAAGCCTTTTGACAATCTTCGATTCTTTTGATGAACTTTTCTTCCAGCTCAATTATACATCATTCCCAGTACCCCAGCCTCTTGTTGGCGCTGATAGCCATGTCTTTCCATTCCTCGATCAGTTTTTTGTTGGACTCATGTATCTTGTAGTGGTCATCCTCACTTTCCGGGATCCTTTTGCGCAGTTGGTTGTATTTGACTTGTGCCTCGACCCTTTCATCTATAACCCTGTGACCTCGGACGTACCCCGGCTTGCTTTGACCACCCAGATCCTCTTCTAACCAACCAAGATAGAAAGGGTACAACCGGCATGATACCTGTCTGGCTCAATGGTGTCTTTCTCAAGTATAACCTTGCAGCGCCATAGGTGCTGGGCTTGGCACTTGTGAGGACTATCATTATTTTGAAGGTCATCTCAAAGATGGCTCATCTTCTCGACCCTAGGGATGACTTGCTTCCTTCCTGCTTGCCTCATAACTCGAAGAGGGACGTAAGGGTAGGTCCCCCTTAGACCAATCAGTATCAGAAATGATGTGTCTCGAGATCAAATGATGATCTCATTCGTTGGAAACCATTCAAACATCCATTTAACCTATTCTTCAGTCAAGTTATCAAAAAGCTCAACCCATCCCTCAGCATTTTCAGGCTGAGCGAACATGTCAGGGATATAATTCATTCTCTTTGGGTGATGGAAAGCTATGTGGTCATCCCACATTCTGCGGTGAATTTCCTATCGATATTTGCCTTTTTGGAGATGTTCCATAAGCCAGAGTTGAAGTAATAAATTGCAACCTTCGAAATTCTTTGCTCCTTGTTGACACCTTTCTAACGCCCGATATATGTCTGCAATGATCATGGGCAAAATGCTGAAGTCTTGCCCATTTACCCCTTCCATTATGGTCTTAGTTACCATGGCTAGCCTGGTATGGATCCTTTATGTCTTCATCGGGAACACGATCAAACCCAAAAATAAAACCATAAACACGAACACTCGGCGATGGACGATGGACGTGTCCCAGAGAGGTGATAGCAAACTCGTCATGGTAGGTACGGTATGATTTGTTGTAGCCATACATTTTGTACAAGTAGTCAAAAGGAATGTACGAATCCTCCAAACATACCAGTTCCCCGTCCTTTTTCAGACCCATCATTTTGAGAAAACTTTTGCCTGTGCGGTTCTCAGGCATCAACAACCCCCGAGTTTCCCATACTAGGGTATCCAGCCCTCCTATCTCTTCTATCAAAGGCGCCATTTCGATATTCCCAAAGTGGAACACGGACCTTTCACGATCCCAGAACAGGGTAGCAGCCTCTACTATCATTTTGTTAAGCTGGATTTCCATAAGAGATGGTAGATTACCCAAGTGTTTCCTCACGGTAGCTTTGTCGCTAGAGTGCAGATCCTCCCACCAACTCAACAGTTTTGGGTGGATGTTGGAGACCATGCTGAATTTGGGGACTTCGTGCCTCATTTTTTCTGCAAAGCAAATAGGTTAGGCCATTACCCCCACCGGACTCGACTATTTATCGTCAATAATTAGCAGGAAGCATTTAGTTCTCCAAATAAATGCACAGAACGTGAGGGCGTCCGTTTAGGTTTAGGGAAATTCGGTGGAATTTTGGATAAGGCTATCTTAAAAACTATCGTGCGGACGACACTTTAGCTTGACTAGATTTGACTATGATGCATGCAACAGTGCAACAGAGTAAGATTTCTATTGGGTTTTATACCGGTACCCTTGAGCGGACAACTCAAGGGGGAAAGGCACGGAACCGTCGACTGCACCGCTGATCAACTAGTTTTACCGCAAATAAGCCTTTCCGAATTTAATGGGTGATAATATAGGAAGGGTGAAACCACTCATCAAGCGTTGCTATAGTATTTTGTTTGGCACGAGTGGAGTATGAATGTTGATCATGATTTATGCAATAAGTATTAAAACAAGTTGTCACGTATTTGCACGTTAAAGAAAGCAGTAAAAACGGTAGTAATGATTTAAACAGTTACAAAAGGAAACAAAGAGACATGTCAGTTACGTTTTTGAAGAAAAGTAAATACCCGAAGTAAACAATTAATTGCATGTAAAGGGAATAGGAAAAGGTACAAGTATTTAAAATAAAGGCATAAATTCACGAAACAATTTGAAATGGTAAAACCTTGGATATCCCCAGCAGATTCGCCATGCTGTCGCGCCCCCCTTTTTCTTCCTTGCAGAATATCGGGTTTCTGACATTGGTTGGGATAACTCTTTCCTTTTGGGAAAGGGGATTGCTATTTTGAAGAGTCGCCACCTAACGATTTCAACGGTGCGTTAGGGAACCTAAGGGGTTCAATTACAACTACGTTGCTAACCAGAAATTTGGGTAAGCGAAGGTGTTAGGCACCCCTCAGGATCCACAAGTGTGGTTCCCGGCCAAATAATTTCGTGAATTTGTACAACTAGCAAATAACAAATAAAGACTCAAATAGAAGGGGATTTAAGTTTTAAGTATGTAGATGTTTAGAAAACAGTAAAGAAGATTACGAGCTAGCATATAAAGGTGTCCTAGGTTTATAATAATATGGATCACATCAATGAAATACCCGGTAATCACTCCTCGAAGAGGGGCTACACGTGGTATTAGTGCACCGGTCATCATATCCATATTATACCCTTCCCACCCCGTGAAGGTAATTAAAGCGTGTGTTGGTCACGGACTCTATTGCGTGATATTACCCGTCCTGGAGGAGACTAGGACTACTATCCTAAAAGGAAGTACTAGGTTGACCCCTAGGTTTAAAGGACAAGATTCTAAGCGACAAACAATGACAATTAAAACTTCAGATAAGGGGAAAACAAATAAGAGCAGATACGAGGCCCAAGTATTCCTCCACAGATTATGCACATGATTAGCACGACTCAAACACAAGTAAGGCCTTATTAACTTCAGAACCTAAGGCATAATATCTAGGTGAGAATGCAATAGTGAGGCAGCTTTATTACTGATTTCAGAGGATGAATTTTATCAGTTTCTTACTGATTATAACCATTAATAGTCAAGCAGCAGGTATAAAGGAGTATGTTTCCAGTTTTAATATATTTAACACCTAAGGCTTACCTAAGCGTATGACAATACTCAGTAATTACCCAGATTATTAAAGAAACTGTTACAAGTTAGTTTACCTAAACATGCTGTACTTAGGTGTTGCAAAAAATACAGAACTATTACCAATTGTTTGAAAACATGGTGAAACTATTTTTTAGGGCCTTTTTCATGCAATCGGTAGTTAAACTAGGTGTTGAATGAGGTCCTACGACATGATATCTAATATGCACACACAGGAATACAGAATGGGTGGTATGCAGAATTCCTAGGCAGGATTTCTAAATGCATAAAGTCACAGTATTTGAACATGCTATGCAGCAAGTATGAGGATGACTTGTTTATTAGCGAATTATTATCCTAAGCATGATTCCTAGGTGTACCACAACATTACAACGATATTAGAACTGGTTTACATGAATAACAAGTTTATATTAACGTTTAATCCTAGAGCATGATTTCTATATGATAAACGATAACACCATAATAGTATGCTGAAACAGTAAACATGGACCTAAGGAACAAGATATCTAATGCATGATATGCTTGCATACAATCAACCCTAAGTATGAATTTCTAGTGCACACGTAAGAAATGTAAACCTAGAAGCACGGTATCTACCCTTTAAGATGGATAACCTATATAACTACCCTCCCCTTTTAACTATCCATTCCCGAACGTCTGTTTACAAATTATTGCAGGCCGGGAATTATGCATTACACAACCAAAGGAAAAATAAGAAGTTACTTCTATATGGAGCCTTCAATTAGGCCCAAATCTTCCAAAACTCAATGCCTTTGGTGTTTCATAGCCTTTCATAGTCCGGGTGTGTCATACTTCCCGAAGGACCTCAAGGGCTCCCGCGCAGTGCTCACACCCAGGCATAGCCAAAAAGAATAAGTGCAGTGTGGAATGGCCAGCCTTTGTGTGTCAAAGTTCAGAGGGAGATCAAGGGTCCCAAGGCAATGCTCACACAGAAGGGGAAGAACCTAGACATCTAAGAATATATGTGAGAGTGCTTTTATTTTTTTAAAAGGGGTTTAAGTAAGAAAACAGTTTTGAGAAAGGGTAAGTAAGAAAACAGTTTTGAAGAGGGAAATAGAAGTTTAACATCACACAAAGGACCAGGGATAGTCCAACAATCACAAACAGGGGTAGTGGGATTTGAGGGACAAGTACAGAGCATGGGAGGGCCCACATGTAGCAGGCAGACACACATATAAACATACAATCAGAAACTCCTAAGAGTTTCGAGGATTAGGGGTACAGTAGTACTAGGTTAGATTAACACCTAAAAAAACTAAGACCATGATTAAACTAATGTACCAGTCATAGGGATGTAAGAAGTAGGTGCTAAGTATACAGAAACATACTGGTCATAAACAAATAAAGCCTAACTTAACATGCGGAGGGGAGTTCAAGATCCTAGATACATGATGAATAATAAGTAAATGAAAATTAAAAGCATACTAAATGAAAACAGTAGTAGAAACATGTTGGTTTGAGGACTGAAATCTAAATTAGATCATACCAGTGAAGTGAAGAAAGCAGTAACACAAACAGGAAGTAGGAGATGCACAATAGTTAGCCTTGGCTTGCAGCCGGCTAACTTAGAATAGTAATAGCTAGCATAGAAGAGAGAGCAGAGAGTTTTTTTAATTGTGAGAGAGAGATTTTGAACAGAGCAGTTCGTGTGTGTGTTAATGAAAGAGTAATGTATATGTAGTTTGAAAACAGATGGTAAATAAGGGAGGAATCAAAGTTAACCCTTAATTAAGGGATTGAGTATCAATCAATGTAAAATCAGTATAGGTATCCCATAAATGAAGGAATCAACTTCAAATGGTATTATGCAGAGAGAAAATAAGGAAAGGTACCATATGTGACTGCATATAGCATATAAGGAAATAACTTAGCATAGTACAAGTATGGGACATGCAATTCAGGCTCGGTTCAGAATATTTCAATTAAGGAAAGTGTATAAGAATTAATTGACAACAGGTTTATTCATAAAAATAAGGCAAGAGATGATTCAGATTCTAAAAATTAGTGAGGAAATTTTTGAATCACAGGAAATCAGTGTTACTCAAAGGGAAATACCACCATTTGAAAGAAATATTCGAAAATCAGGCAATCAGTATTACTCAAAGGAAAATACTCGAAAATCAATAAAAAGTATGGTGTAAAATCACTAAAGCACTAATAATACTTGTTCAGAGATTCAAAAATGGCAAAACTATACTGGAGTAACACATATTGAGCAAAAATCAGAAACCCTAATCACGAAATTAGGGATACATATCAGAAAAATAGCAGATAATTAAAGGAATCCATAGATAAACGTAGTCTAGGCAGAGGCGACAGAGAATCAGAAACCCTAATCAGTAATAATAGAGAAAGAAATCACAAAACACATAGAGTATACACGCAAGCATAGTCATGCTAGAACATCATAAAATGAACTCAGATTCACATATTGAACCCAGAAGTCTGGTGCCTTTTTATCCAGATGAATCAAACAAGAAGAGAATGGCTTGAATAATGCTTAAACACAATAAAATCACAAAAATAATAATAAGAAACTAGAGGAAGAACTGTTTTAAAAAGAATCTTGAAACCCTAGTTTTGAGAAATTAAGAGTCGTTTCAGAAAACAAGAAATCTTTGAGGAAAACATCATAATAACTCGTAACAACCACAGATCTAGGGTAGCTCTGAAGGAATCGGAAGTTTCAAACCTTAGGGTTTCATAGAAAACCTCAGAGAAGATGAGAAAGACCTCGAACAGCACTGGCTCAAGCCTCAGGGTCATAAACCCAACGCGGAATCAAGCTTTGGAGGTTTGAAGTAGACAGGAACACCATGGGTGTAAGTATACAGGTTCTCACCCTTTGAGGGTCTTAGGGATGAAAACACCAGCATAAGAGAGCCATGAGAAGCAGGGGTGATGGAGGTTTCAGATTCTCCGGCGAGGGGTGGCCGAAGAAGATGAAGAGAGCCATCGAAGCTAAAGAGACAGAAGTCTCTAGAAGAGACTAGAGAGAGAGATGAGAGTAGAGAGATGTGATTCGGTGAGAATGAGAGGAGTTGGGGGGTTAGTTTGAATTAATTAAGGAAATAGGAATCTGGGCCGTTGATCTAATTTGATCAATGGCTCAGATTGGTTTGGGGTTGGGTCGGGTATGGAATTGGGTCTGGGCTGGGTATCTAATTAGGATGAAGGTTTGGGTATTAGGTTGGTTTAATCTGATGGGTTGGGTTTAAGAATAGGCTAGATTTTAAATAAAATGGGGCTATTAGTTAAATACCCATAAAATCAAATAAATAATTACTAAAATAGCCAATAATTATGTAAAAATTAAATTAATGCCACATAGATGAAAATTAAGGTAATTAGATAATATTCAATCACAAAAATGACTGATTATCGAATTAAAATAGCACGAATGCGCAATTAGGCCATAGTTGCAAAATTTGTGTAATTATAGTTAAACAACACCTAATTGGTTAATTTGTGAAATAATTAAAACCAATAAAATTAAATATGATTAAAAAATGACATATTTAGCTGGGAAACTTTTTGAAATTATTTATAATATAATTTATGAATAATTACTGAATACATAAATACTAAATAAATAGAAAACTGAGTTGATATAAAATACGAAAAATTGTGGAAAAATACCACCCACATAAAAAATGATTTTAAAAGTATATGTAAGTTTGAAAATAATTTTGAGGAAAAATTGGGTATCAACAGGTACCACGCTGACTTCTCTCACGTGATAGATTTCAGCACCATTCAGTTGGATGAGAGGTTGGGCTAAGAGGAGAGCCAGTTGCTATTATTGACAGGAAGGATCGCTAGTTGAGGTCCAAGAGGGTTTCTGCCGTAAAGGTCCAATGGAGGGGCCAACCAGTCGAGGAGGCAGCTTTGGAGTCCGAGGAGGACATGCGGAGCAGATATCCACACTTATTCAGCACTCCAGGTATGATGCTACACCCGTTCGAGGACGAACATTTGTTTAAGAGTTTCGCGTTCTAGAACTTTGTTCCCTTAAATGAGACTTCCCGTAGTTGTTTTTACTGGATTATTCGAGGTTTTGAGGAGTTTGGAGTAGTATATGAACGCTTCGTTCCTTAAGGTTGGCCTTTAAGGCCAAGTTTGACTTGAGTCAACATTTTTAGGAAACAACCTCGGGATCGAGATTCGAAGGTTCCGTTAGGTTCGTATGATGATTTCGGACTTGGGCGTGTGTTCGGAACGGGTTTTGGATGACCCGGGGTGTTTCGGCGCCTAATAGTGAATTAAGGTTTCCTTAAGTTCAAACTTGAGGTTTGGAACGTATTTTTGTGTTATCGAGATCTGTTATGTCATTTATGACTTGCTCGCAAAATTTGTGTCATTTTGAGTAGAATAGGTAGGTTCGGCGTATTGAAAGCGAATTCAAGAACTTAAAGTTCTTAAGTTTGAATAGGTTTTGGGGTATGATTTTTAGATTTAGCATTGTTTCGGACGTTCCTAAGGCTCAAGCGAGTTTGTATTATGATTTAGGAATTACTGGTATATTTGGACGGGGTATCGGGTGGGACTAGATTCTATTCGGGCAACGACCAAGGCAAAAACCAGCCTTAAATGACTGATGGTGCACCAGATCTGGTGCGCCCGCACCTGCGGAGGGCAAGTCGCAGCTGAGACTCCTGAGGGAGCTTCCCATTTCCACAGGTACGGACTCCTTTTCGAAGAAGTGGAGCCGCAGGTGCGGACTCCTTTTTGCAAAAGTGTAGCCGCAGGTGCGGACTCCGCTCCGCAGGTGCGAAGCCAGGCCCCCTTCCCCTTCTCCGCAGATGCGAGATTTTTCTCGCAGATGCGAGACCGCAAGTGCGGTCCTAGAACCGCATGTGCGAAAATCCTGTAGGCAGTGAGCTTCGTTTTAAATACGGCACTTGGCCATTTTTGAACACTGTTCTTCATCTTTGGGCGATTTTGAGAGCATGTAAGGAAGGTATTCGACCTAGCTACTGTAAGGTAAGTAATTCCTACTATAAAATTTAGCTTAATACTTTAATTCTTAGGTAGATTAACACATCAAATTAGTGGAAATCATGAGTTTAGAGTAAAACCTAGGGTTTTGACAAAAATGGGAAATTACCAAGAAATTCGTTAAGGAATCATACAAAAACTATATAATATTGATCCTTAGGCCATGGGTGATAGTTTCCTTCAAAAAATTCGGAATCCGAGCATGTGGGCCCAGAGGTGTATTTTAGGATTTTCCCAATTTAGGTTGAAATGATCATTTAAGTAGGAGAATTAAGGACTTTGGAGTATAGACTGATTTTTTTATGCAATATTTGACTAGTTTCGAGTCCTTGGGCGACGAATTTGGAGTTTCGGGCGCATTCTTAACCCGGGAAGTAGACTTGACGCGAGATAAGTCTCCTTTCTAACCTTGTAAGAGGGAATTTTCCCATAGGTGAAATAAATGATTATGTGTTATTGTTTGTGGGGTCCTACGTACGTGCGAGGTGACGAGAGCCCGTAGCGTAGTGACTATTATTGTTATGTCCGAGTAGTTAGGCCCACACCATGCCATGTGAATTTCATTAACTTGAGTTATATGCTTTGTAAATTCATTGTATGCACCTTTGTTTCAAGAAAACCAAGAATTTGGTGTTTTAAAAGAATTGTTATTCGGAAAGGATTTAAAGAAAGATGTTGTGTTTGCATGCGACCGCTTCGCAATTTATATCCCGCGAGCGGAGTGATTTTTTCCCCTACTCTCATGGGAGCGGGTCGTACGCCATGGCAGGTTAATAGATGCATCTATAGTTCACGTCGTTCGACCCTTCGGTAGTGCACAGTTATTATTATTATGTTGGCCCAGGCCGGATGTCCTTATTCCACTATGCGCATGCTATTTGCTTGATGTTTTTATTGTTGTTGAGCTGTGAAATATCCTGAAAGAACGAACTGAAAACTTGTATATTGGTGCTTCACCACGTATTTGGATTTTGATTACGATTCGATATTTATTTCTTTACTATCCATGCTTACATGTTGTCCTCTTTTAAAATATCACCTAAATATACTGTTTGGACCCTAGTAAGTGTCAAGTCGACCTCTCGTCACTACTTCTTCGAGATTAGGCGGGATACTTACTGGGTACATATTGTTTATGTACTCATGCTACGCTCTGTACTTAATTGTACAGGTTCTGAGGCAGGTGCATCTGGGTACCATTCCGGAGCTCGTTCCTGATTTATACCCTGGTCGAAGCTTCACGGTGAGCTGCTTCTCTTGGCGACTCCCAGCAGCACTTTGGAGCTATTCTTTTTCCATTTCTGTCTATATTTACTCAGACAGTAGGACAAACTTTTTTCTTTTGATATTATTCTACTAGATGCCTGTAGACTTGTGACACTAGTTCTTGACACACACGCTAGTCGACTTTATTTTTGGGATGTAATCGTTAATTATGACTTCATGATTATTGATTTTGCATAAAGTTGCCTAATTATCCGTTTCTACTTAATGTCTCAAAACTAAGTTAAGAAAGTGTTGAAAATGTTTTTGGTAACTACATGAAACTCACTAGTAGATAATGGTTGGCTCGCCTGCCTGCGGTGTCGGGCGCCATCGCGACCTGGGTTAGGATTTGGGTCGTGACAAGAAATATCCCGATCTTTTAGTGATGGCGCGTGATGTACTTAGTATTCCTATTACTACTGTAGCATCAAAGTTAGCATTTAGCATTGGTGGACGTGTTTTGACAAAGTACAGAAGTTGCATCCATCATGAAAATATCCAAACAGTTGTTACTACTCGAAATTGACTGCACGGCTATTCCCAAACTCAAACTGGTAATATTTTTTTTTACGTGAATTTGAATATTATTAGTATTTAAAATTTAATTATTCTTAATATTTAACTAATTAATATTGCATAAGAATTGTAGATGTAGATGAAAGTGAAGATGTTAAGACAACCTTGTTACAAGCGGATTCAAATGTGTTTGATGAAAATGATGTGTTGTATATCCCATAAGCGTCATGGACGTCTCTTGAATAGTTTGTTTTGAGTTTTGACTTTTAGTGAATGAAGTATAGTCTTGTCTTTTACCTTTTTAGTGTTTATTATGATATATTGGAACAGTATAAAAAATTATTAAGTTTTGCAAATAATTTCCTATAAAATATTTTTTAACATTTAAATATTTATCTTTTTTAGGTTATAACTTAAAGAAAAAATATAAAATTATATTTTAAAATTTATGGACCGGCCCGTGTAGGCCCGCAGCCCACATAGGGCTAGGGTGGGCTAACCATTGTAAGGCCCATCAAAATGGTGGTCTAGCCCAGCCCAGCCCAGCCCGTCAATTGCTAAAGCCCACGTGTGCTGGACTGGGCTGCGCTAACCCGGTCCGGCCCATATTGACAGCTTTATTGCTTACTCAACTTTATTATTTTACTAACATTATCTGTTGTTTTTCAGAAAAGTATTACCTATCCAACTTGGTTACATCTTTATTTAAATATATACTTTATTTGTTTTTTTTTTTTCTCCTTTTGCTTATTTTTATATCATGTTCCCGAATTAATAATAATAATCATCACCAGTTATTCCGCGCTTAGCGTTTCTTTAACAATTTTAGAGCACCATTTAGGTATATACTTAAGCCCATATTTCTCTTAGGTCCATTCCAATTCTCAGTGTCCAATTAAGATATCATTTTATTCTTTGGGTATGATTTTTATTTATAAAATAGGATATTTTACCCTTCAATTCTTATGAAACAAGCTCGATTTATCTTCGTTCTTGGATAATAAAATCCATCATTATCCGTGCCTTAAACTAGCCTTAAACATTTTCTTTAAACAACAATAGCATCTTCTTTACTATATCAAGATGTCATTCCTACTTCTTTAAAAAAAACTGGCATAATCTTTCATAATTAGATAAAATATTTTGCCCATTTAATTTCGCGAATTAATTCTATTCGTGTTCTTTTATTACAAATATAGTTACATACTTTCTTTTTTTTAATATTGCCACTCGTGCCTCACATAATTTTCAATCTTTTCTTAATTTTTTTTTCAATTCCGACATAATCTTGTATTCCAACAACGTAAAATACTTGTCTCGTAGCTTCATGTTTCATAAAATCCATTTAGCATTCGATCTAATTCTTAGAACTTCAACCTTCGTGCCAATTATCATTTATAAGTTGGTAGATGTCCAAACTTGTACAATCTACCGAGCAATAAAAGGCCATTATTTGGTCAGTTTGCATCGCCAAATTATTCTAAAATTTTCACCTATTCAACTCAAGTGTCTGAATTGTCACAACCCAAAATCCATAAGGTCGTGATGGCGCCGGACATCATTGTCAGGCAAGCCAATCATGTATTAATTTAAATAATTCCCGGTTTTTAACAATTATGAAAAAGACATTTCCTTTCACTTTATTACATATTAACCAAATGAAATATGTTAAGTAAAACAATTGTTTGAATATTACACTTTAGCAAATATATCCCAACACATCCCAGAACCCGGTGTCACAAGTACATGAGCAATTTCTAGGAATTTACACAATCATCACAAAGCCTATCTGAAATACAAATTGGACAAGGAAATTTAAAATGAAATTAAATACAATACGAGGGAGACTCTGTCAGCTGCGGATCGCCTCCGGATAATACAGCTCGCTAAGTCTCCGAATCCTCCACATTGCTATGAAAGTACATGTGCAATAAAATGCACAGCAAGTGTAGCATGAGTACAAAAATAACATGTACTCAGTAAGTCGTCCGGCTAACCTCAGAGAGGTAGTGGCGAGAGGTCAAATTAGACACTTGTTAAAGGTCAATTTAGAATATTCAAGTATGACACCAATCATGATTATCATAGGCAATTTATTAAAACAGGAATAAATATTATCAACTTCGTTCACATTTAACACTTTATCTCTTCGCCATATTAATAACAATTAATCAACATGGGTGATTTAATCAAATAACAATTAATCAACGGGAAGGAACAACTTCTTCCAAAATCTTTTTAATAACTTTAAATCTCTGTCATTTCAATTGACAACTCAAAATTTCAGGCTAGTAATCAGGCAAAAATCATAGCAACTACGCAGTAAATATCATGCGCAAGAAATGCCAAGGGTCGAACGGCTCAGACCAACAATAATAAATTGTGCACAGCCGAGGGTCGTACGGCTCGAACCATAGATGCATCTATCTTCCCCGCTCGCAAATCGATCATGCGACGCGGTTATACATAAATATAGGGTTATCCTACTCGCGAATCATAAATGCGACTCAGGCACCCGTAGATACACATATTCACACAATAAGTCCACATTTTTATCAAGAAAGCATTTTCTCAGGAAAGTGGTAAAATTCTTCTTAAAGGAACACGAGAAATAACATTTAAATCTTTGTTTTGAAACTCATTTGCCAAGTTTAATAATATTCAATAATATAACCTTATCAGGTATACATTTATCCACGGAGGAAATCAACTATCTTTCCATATGATTAAGAAAATGAACTCTAGTCTTCTTTAGATATTCAATTACGATTTCGATTACATTAGAAGTTTAATATTACAGGCAGTATCACAGGTACAACACGTAAGGCATGCTAGTGGGTCCTAGACTACCCGGACATGGCATAATAGTAGCTATGCACGGACTCCCGTCACCTCGTACGTATGTAGCCCCCGAAGATAATAGCATATACTTAATTAATTCACCTAGGGGGATAATTCCACCTCACAAATTTAGAAAGGAGACTTACCTCGCTCCGAAATTTCATAACCGGCTTCCAAGCCCTTCCGATGATGCCAAACGTTGCACAACGCTCCAAAACTATCCAAACAACGACAAACCAATGAAAATATACTTTAATATTTGCAACAATTTTCAAATTATATACTTTTCCAACTCCGCTCAATGAAATGACCAAAATACCCTCGGGCCCACGTGCCCGGAATCCGAAATTTCTCGAAGATATACCCCACCCATAGCGTTACTAACTCAAATATATAATTTACTCAAATATTCATGCACAATTCGTGGTAGAAATCCAAAATATAAATTTTTTGGCCTTTCCTCCAAAATCCCAATTTTTCTACTAATTTCCATGTCTAATTCATGTATAATCCTTGTATAAATCTTAAAAACATGAAGAAATTACTTACCTAGTGATGCTTGGTGGAAAATCCCTTTTGAAGCTCCTCAAAATCGCACATCAATGAACCAAATGGATGAAATGGCCAAAATACTGTTAAAATAACACACTGCCCAGGTGACCCTCCTATGCGATCGCACAACATGCTCCGTGATCGCATAGGCCAACTATGCTGGCTCAAAAATTCACTCAGTGCGATCGCAGCCCAGCACCTGCATCTGCACAGGCTGAAGCTGTAGCCCCCTTATTTCTTCTATTGTGCGTTCGCACAGGCCAAGCCCCAGAATCCCCCAAACATACCCTTGTGCGATCGCACCACAACCCCTGCGGTCGCACAGGACAATTCCCTGCGGCCTCAATTTTTCCTACTGTGCGATCGCACAACAACCACTGCGATCGCACAAGACAAAATTCCATCCCCTCAAATTCCTTCTCCGCGATCGCACACTATGGGCCGCGATCGCATAGCTTACCAGTGACACCAGCAAACAGCAGCAGCAGGTAAGGGAAAAATGGTCTGAAACCACCCCGAAACACACCTGAGGCCCCCGAGGCCCCGTCCAATAACACGACTCAGTCCCATAACATCCCACAAACTTTTTTGAGGCTTCAAATCACATCAAACAATGCCAAAATCACGAATCACGCCAAAATTCAAACTTTATGAACTTAGAAATTTCCAACTTCTACATCTGATGCCGAAACCTATCATATCACATCCGATTGACCCCAAATTTTTCACACAAGTCATATTCGACATTATGGACCTGCTCCAACTTCCGGAATCGCATTCCGACCTCGATATCAGAATTTCCACTTCCGGTCGAATTTCTCAAAAACCTTCAAATTTCAATCTTTAGCCAAATGACTTCAAAATGACCTACAGACATCCAAATTCACATCCGATCGCGCTCTCAAATTCAATCATCATACGGAGCTATTCCCAGACTTAGAATCCAAAACGGACATCAACATCACTGAAATGCGCTTCAAGCCAAACTTAGGAAATTTCTTCAAAAATGCTGACTTCCACAATATGCATCGAAACGCTCTCGGGTTATCCAAAACCCGATCCGGACATACACCCAAGTCCGAAATCATCACACAAACCTGCAGGAACCCTCAAATCCTGATTCTGAGATCGTTTACTCAAAATTCCAATCTTAGTCCATTTATCCAACTTAAGGCTTCTAAAATGAGAATTTTCTTTCCAAACCAACTCTAAACTTCCTGAAATTCAATTCCGACCACGCCCACGGGTCATAATACCTGAAACGAAGGTGCTCACAGCCTCAAACCGCTGAACGACGTGCTAGAGCTCAAAATAACCAGTCGGGTCGTTACATGAATCGTCTTATTTCGGGCCGCCGAGATTATTCTTCACGCACCCGTTAATTTTAAGTTTTGGCATGTGAGTCGAGGTACTATCCCATAAGTCTCAAAATGGTTGACACCATATTCCCTGGCCTCGACAATTTATGATTTGTCAATGCTAAAAACAGATTTTAGATTCTTTTCATGTCAATTCACTTCCATATCCTTATTAATTATTTTGATCTCGAGCTTGTCCATATCCAAATACCAAAAAATTATTTTCTAATATAAAAATCACACATCTTTGGCCTCTCTTAAACATTACAATATTATAAGACCCGATCACGTCGGTTTCTTAGGCACGCATTCCAAATATTCTACCCTTAGCCTTCAATATTTATCTAGTCCATAGTGACTAGATATATCTTTTTTTCAAAATAGGTTGACTTGAGTTGAACATCAAAGAAAACGCAAGTTCAAGGACAATATGGCTGAACAAATCATAGTGATTGACTTAGTTGAAAATGAAGTTGCTGGCGAGAAAATAGAATCATACCAAGACAAGATTGCTAGGCTTAAAGCAAATGTAGCACATATGGAGCAAGAAATTGATGGTCCATTTCGCACAGCTGCACCTCCCACTTATGAGTATAATGCCCAGCTTTTTTAAATCTGCACTCTTGCTTGCTAGAAAGGGCATTCTAAGTTGCCGACAGTATGTATGAAGAAGAAGCAAGATTAACAAGGACTCTATCACAAAATTTAAAAGATTATCATTCCCCACCCACCTTCCCTTTATTGGCCTACGTAAGGCTCAGTCTCATTATAGTAAAGAAACTGGGGCAGATTTTTAGCACGCACGTTGAGTACGCTTGAAAGGGACATCATGACATGGAGTAATAATCAAAAACTTCCTAAAGATTGGGGCAATTTTTTTAAAAATTCTAGAGTCATGCAAGGAAAAGGACTTGTGCTAGAGCTAAAACTTTGATATTCGACATAAGTCAGCCCTTCATAAAACTTCAAATCATTCTGCTTCCAAGTCAACAAGTCTCGTGCATTAGAGCCCTCTAGATAACAAATCATTCTCGCCCATCCATTTTGCAACTTAGGCTATCGTTTCCAGTTTAGGGCTCCTACTTAACCATACTATGATTTAATCTATCTAGTTATATACTTTATTATTTTGTGAATTTATTTTGTTGTGATGAATACGCTAACGTTTTGATTTTGTTAAAAAGTTTTATTTTGCCTTAAAAGGCTAGCATTGAACACTGTTTTGACTGCGAATCTGCATAAAGGACGAAGCTATAATGGCAAACCGACTTGAAGAATTCAGTACCGGTAAGGGACTGTTGCAAGTACAAACTGATAGTACCAACGCGGATGTGATGAGAAGGAAAGTGTTGGTCAATTTGGGAAACACTTTCAGCTTACTTCCAAACACAACCTCCGTTTCTAGCTCAAACTGAAATATTTGATTAACCATATCTCTCTGCCCAGCTCTAGCTTATGCAATCCCTACACAACTGCCATCAACATGCAACCCCAATCAAGTCATGATAATGCCTCATATAACCACAACCTCCATTTGAGGAGGACAAGAAAAAATGACTAGCGATATGCCCGTATAGGAGACCTGAAAAATTAACCCAGCGGATTTGCCGTGAAAATTTAGAAAAGGAACTCCGTGATTTGAAAAAAGTCATTGGAGAAGAATTGCAATCAAGAAATTATCAAAGTCTAAGATATGAAGGCTTATGCTTGCAGCCGGATGTATAACTCCCACCAGGATACCAGGTGCCAAAGTTTAATACTTCCAATGGGAAGGGAAATCCCATTGCTCATTTAAAAGACAATTATAGCGAATTACTTGGTATCGGGCGTAATGAGGCCATTCGAATGAAGTTATTTATCCAATGCTTATCAGGGCTTGCACTTGTTTGGTACACAAAATAAGATTTTAGCAGATGCCACACGTGGGATGATATGGCTCACGATTTTGTAAAGTAATAGGAGTTCAACCTTGGAGTCGATCCAGACATGCATAGCCTGTATAAAAAGGAAAAAATGCCACATGAACTTTTCAGGATTATGCAATCCGGTGGAGAGTTGAAGCTTCAAAGGTGCACCCTCCGCTATCCGAGAAGGAGTTGATCTCAATCTTCATTGACATCCAAAGTGGCATATATTATGAAAAGCTCGCTACTGCGAACGTGCGTAATTTCTCAGGCTTGATTAGAGTCGGGGACTTTCTAAAAAGCGGCATCAAAGAAGGAAAGGTTGGCATGCAAACTATCAATCATACTTTACAACCAGATATGCTAGAAAATTGGAAAGGTAAAGAGAAGGAAAATGCCTCAGTTGCCATGACTATGCATCCACATCAATGCTATCATGATCACCAGCTCTTGCAAAATCATGTTGTAACGACCCGACAGGTCATTTTGTGTTCTAGGACCCC
Source organism: Nicotiana paniculata (assembly GCA_005239505.1). Taxonomy (NCBI): domain Eukaryota; kingdom Viridiplantae; phylum Streptophyta; class Magnoliopsida; order Solanales; family Solanaceae; genus Nicotiana; species Nicotiana paniculata. The sequence goes on from ML304080.1 coordinate 206,628, forward strand.
GCGCCCCTAAATAAGACTTCTCGTAGTTGCTTTTATGGATTTATGACTTGCGGGGATGGGTGGTTCGAGGTTTGGAGGAGTTTGGAGTGGTATAGGAACACTTAGTTTCTTAAGGTTGGCCTTAAAGGCCAAGTTTGACTTCGATCAATATTTTTGGTAAATGACCTCGAAATCGAGATTCGGAGGTTCCGGTAGGTTCGGCTAATGATTTCGGACTTGGGCATGTGTTCGGAACGGGTTTTGGATGACCCGGGAGCGTTTCGGCGCCAAATAGTGAAATAAGAATTTCCTTAAGTTCAAATTGAGGTTTGGAACGTGTTTTGTGCTATCGAGGTCCAACAAAATTCCGAGATTGGGAATAGTTTCGTTATGTCATTTATGACTTGCTCGCAAAATTTGGTGTCATTCCGAGTAGTATAAATACGTTTCGGCGTATTGAAAGAGAATTCAAGAACTTAAAGTTCTTTAGTTTGATCCAATAGATTTTGGGGTATGATTTTTAGATTTAGCATAGTTTTGGACGTTCCATAGGATCGAGCGACTTCGTACTATAATTTAGGACATGTTGGTATATTTGGATGGGGTCTCGGGTGGGCCCAGATGCCATTCGGGCATCAAACGAGGCAAGAACCAGCCTTAAATGACTGTTGGTGCACCAAATATGGTGCAACTGCACCTGCGGAGGTCAAGTCGCAGGTGCAAAACCGCTTCTGCGGTCCCAGCCTCGCAAGTGAAACTCCTGAGGGAGCTGCCCATTTTCGCAAATGCGGACCCCTTTCCGCAGAAGCGGAGTCGCAGGTGCGGACTCCGCTCCGCAGGTGTGAAGCCAGGCCCCCTTCGCCTTCTCCGTAGATGCAAGATTTTTCTCACAGATGCGAGACCACAGGTGCGGTCCTCGAGCCGCAAGTGTGAAAAGCCTGTAGGCAGTGAGCTTCGTTTTAAACATGAGACTTCACCATTTTTGAACACTTTTCTTCATCTTTGGGCGATTTTGAGAGCATGCAAGGAAGTTATTCGACCTAGCTACTGTAAGGTAAGTAATTCCTACTATAAATTTAGCTTAATACTTAAATTCTTAGGTAGATTAACACATCAAATTAGTGGAAATTATGGGTTTAGAGTAAAACCTAGATTTTTGACAAAAATGGGAAATTACCAAGAAATGTGTTGAGGAATCATGCAAAAACTATATAATATTGATCCTTAGGATATGGGTAAGTACTTCCTCCGAAAATTTCCGAAATCCGAGCATGTGGTCCCGGAGGTGTATTTTAGGATTTTCCAAATTGGGTTGAAATGACCATTTAAGTAGGAGAATTATGGACTTTTGAGCATAGATTGACTTGTTAATGTGATGTTTGGCTAGCTTCGAGTTCTTGGACGATGAATTTGGAGTTTCGGGCGCGTTCTTGACCCGAAAAGTAGGCTTGACACAAGGTAAGTCTCCTTTCTAACCTCATAAGAGAGAATCGTCCCTATAGGTGAATATAAATAATTGCATGTCTTTATTTGTGGGGGCTACGCATGCACGAAGTGAAGAGAGCCCTTGCGTAGCTACTATTATGTTATGTCGGGGAATTTAGGATTTCACAAGCATGATTTATGTGCCGTAACTATAATCTTAAATGTTAATTTAGGTTGCCTAATATCCTTGAATTATTAAGCGGACATCTAGGAGGTTACATTCTAAAACTTATAATATTGAAACCTTCTCTGTAAATATATTCTCTACTGAATTTCTTGATTTCCTGTTAATTATGTGTATATATATGGGAACCTGCATCGCATGTATGATTCGCGAGCGAGGTAGCCCTACTATTATGTCAACCGCGTTGCATGTTCGATTCGCGAGCGGTGTAACAGATGCATCTATGGTTCGAGCCGATTGACCCTTCGGCAGTGCATATTTATTTTTGCGTTGTGTCAGTCGTACGTTCACAGCATATTATGTGTTTGTTAGATGTTGGGTGTTATGTGATTATGTATCTGTTAAATACCATGAAAAATGAAAACTAGGTAATTTGTTTGCTAGAAAACTTGACACGTAAAGGTAATTGTAAAGGATATTTGATGTTCATGGCTTCATTATTATTCATGATTGCCATCCCTGCTTAGCCTTACATTTAAAACATATTATTATGACCCTTGTAAGTGTCACGTCGACCTCTTGTCACTTCTTCTTCGAGATTAGGCAGGATACTTACTGGGTACATATTGTTTATGTACTCATGCTACACTCTGTACTTAATTGTACAGGTTCTGAGGCAGGTGCATCTTGGTATCAGCTCAGAGTTCGTCCCTGATACATATTCCTGGTCTAGACTCCACGGTGAGCTGCTTCTCTTGGCGACTCCCAGCGGCACTTTGGAGCTATTCTTCTGCCATTTCTGTCCACACCTACTGAGACAGTAGGAAAGACTTTTATTCTTTTGATATTATTCTACTAGATGCATGTAGACTTGTGACACTAGTTCCTGGCACACACATTAGTAGACATTTTTTTGGGATGTACATATTAAATTATGACTTTTATGACTATTTCTGCTTAAGATTGCCTCAGGTATTCTTTTTTTCTCAATGTCAAAATCTAAACCAAGTAAGTGTTGGAAATATTTTGGTAAATTTAAAGAAAATCACGAGTAGATTGATGTTGTCTTGCCTGACTACGGTGTTGGGCGCCATCGCGACCTGGCTTAGGACTTGGGTCGTGATAACATGGTATGTGAGCTCTAGGTTCACGTAGGTCTCACAAGTTACAGGCAAACCCAATAGATTCTTGGGGTGGGTACAGAGACGTCTGTATTTATCTTTGGGAGGCTATAGGGTGTTAGGAAATATCTCTTTATTCATCTTCTATCGTGCAATTGATGGTATACTAAATCTCACTCTTCTATTCTCTCGCAGATGGTGAGGACGCGCGCAGCCAACGTTCTGGACCCGGGAAGGGTCACTACCCCCATCATCTGAGGCCATGGCAGAGGCCGGGGGAGGGAACCGGCTCGAGGTAGGGACGAGGGCGTCCCAGCGGATCCAGTAGAGGATCCCATCACTGAGGAGCAGGGCGAAGTGCCCACAGCAGATCCTGCCCCTTTGGACTTTATGACAGGACCAGGATTTCAGGAGGTCATGGGCTGTATGATGCGGTTCATGGACACCATGACTCAGGCTGGTTTATTTCCAGCAAATATGGCCACATCTCAGGCGGGAGGGGGAGAGCGCAGACCCCTACTGCACAGGCCTTCAGTCATGCAACAGCAGTATATCAGGCCCCAGGTACACTGCCCGTGGGCGGAGTTTTACCAGTAGCAGCAGCAGCACCTGAGCCCAGACCAGCTGCGGACGGTGATCCGCAGAAGTTATTAGACAGGTGGACCAGACTAGACCCTCCTAACTTCGGAGGCGTGCGTCATGAGGATGCCCAGGACTTTATTGATAGGTGCAGGGACAGACTGCACAACATGAGGATACTGGAGTCCCATGGAGTTGACCTCACTATTTTTCAGCTAGAGGGCAGGGCCCCCAGATGGTGGCAATCCTACATTCTTGGTAGACCGGAAGATTCTCCTCCCCTCACTTGGGAGCAGCTCACTCAGTTATTCCTGGACAAATATATTCCACCCTCTGAGAGGGAAGAGTTGCGGTATCAGTTTAAGCAGCTGGAGCAGGGTCAGATGTCAGTGACTGACTACGAGGCTAGGTTTTCTGAGCTATCTCGTTATGCACTCATGATATTTCCTACTGACGCAGAGAGAGTGCGGATATTTGTAGCTGGGTTACACTCAGGTATTAGGGCCAACATAGCCCGAGAGGTGGAGATGGGGACTCCTTATCAGCTTGTGGTAGAGATTGCTCGTAGGGTTGAGGGTTATCGTTCGAGGAGCAGAGAGCAGGGGCAGCAAGATAAGAGAACTAGATTTTCTGGAGATTTTAGAGGTGCTCCAGCCAGGGGGCAGAGGTCAGTTTGGTAGGGGCCAGCCCAGTAGGCCCCCATTTTCAGCACCCCCACCACCTCCTCAAGGTGCTCCCTCGAGGCCTTGTTTCAGCGCTATGTCGGAGAGTTCTTATCGCCCACTAGCCATTCAGGGTTCCTCCGGTGGGTATTATGGTCACTAGGGGTCTACCAGACCTTATTTCAGTGTTATGCTAGAGAGTTCATACCGTCGTCCAGATATTCAAGTTCCTTCAGGGCAGCAGGCTATGGTGCCGAAAGGTTGTTATGAGGGTGGGGATCCAGGTCATATTAAGAGGACTTATCCCAGGCTTCGAGGCAAGGCCGTGCAGCTGAGTCATCAGCCTATGATTTCAGCACCGGCAGTTCGACCACCCAGAGGTGGAGGATAGGTTGGTAGAGGTCGTCCTAGAGATGGAGGTCAGGCAGTGGGAGCCTAGTGAGCTCCTGTTGATTCCGGTGGAGGCCAGTCGTCCGGCGCTCAAACTAGATTCTATGTTATTCTGGCCAGATCAGATGCACTGGCCTCAGACCCCGTGATCACATGTATTATTTTAGTTTGCGGTAGAGATGCATCGGTATTATTTGATTCAGGATCCACTTATTCATATGTATCAGCCTTATTTGCTCATTCCCTGGATATTCCTTGTGAGTCCTTCGGAACTCCTATTTATGTGTCAGCTCCTATGGGCGATTCTATGGTTGTGGACCGGATTTATCGGTCCAATGTGGTTACATTCTGTGGGTTCGAGTCCAGAGCGAACCTCCTATTACTTGATATGGTTGATTTTTAGGTCATCCTAGGCATGGATTGGATGTCTCCCTATTATGCCATTCTAGATTGCCATGCCAAGACTGTTACTTTATCTATGCTCGAGTTGCCGAGATTGGAGTGGAGAGGTTCCTCAGTTAGTGTGGCTATTCGGGTTATTTCTCTCCTAAAGGCTCGACGTACGGTCGAGAAGGGTTGTTTGGCTTATCTTGCATATGTGCGTGACACCACCGCCGAGTCCCCGACGATTGATTCAGTGCCAGTAGTTTGAGACTTTGTTGATATATTCCCTTCAGACCTTCCAAGCAGGCCACCGGATCGTGACATTGATTTCTGCATTGACTTAGCTCCAGACACCCAGCCTATATCTATTCCCCCATACCGTATGGCTCCGAAGGAATTGAAGGAATTGAAAGAACAGCTTGAGGAGTTATTGGCTAAGGGGTTTATCAAACCGAGCGTATCACCTTGGGGTGCTCCAGTGCTATTTGTGAATAAAAAGGATGGGACTATGCGGATGTGTATTAACTACCGCCAGTTGAACAAGGTCACCATAAAAAACAAGTACCCGTTGCTGCGTATCGATGATTTTCTTGACCAGTTGTAGGGTGCTTGGGTGTTTTCTAAGATTTACCTGAGATCGGGGTACCATCAGTTGAAGATTCGGGACTCGGATGTTCCGAAGACGGCCTTTTGTATGAGGTATGGTCATTATGAGTTCCTGGTGATGTCCTTTGGCTTGACTAATGTCCCAGCAGCATTTATGGACTTGATGAACAGGGTGTTCATGCCTTATATTGATTCTTTTTTCATCGTCTTCATTGATGACATTCTGATTTACTCACGTATCCTAGGGGAGCACGAGCAACATTTGAGGGTTGTGCTCCAGACTTTGCGCGAACAGAAGTTGTATGTTAAGTTCTCCAAGTGCAAGTTTGGTTGGATTCTGTAGCATTCTTGGGGTATTTGGTATCCGGAGAAGGTATCAAGGTTGATCTTACGAAGATTGAGGCAGTTCAGAGTTGGCTACGCCCTACTTCAGCTTCAGATATCAGGAGCTTCATGGGTATAGCGGGTTATTATCGCCGATTTGTGGAGGGCTTTTCAACCATTGAAGCTCCTCTGACTAGATTGACTCAGAAGAATTCCCCTTTCCAATGGTTCGACGAGTGAGAGGCGAGCTTTCAGAAGCTCAAGACAGCAATGACCTTAGCACCAGTTCTAGTGTTGCCTTCCAGTTCTGGGATGTATACAGTTTATTGCGACGCTTCACGTGTTGTTTTGGGTTGTGTGTTGATGCAGGAGGGGCGAGTTATTGCATATGCTTCAAAACAGCTGAAAGTTCATGAGAAGAATTACCCTGTGCACGATCTGGAGTTGGCGGCGATTGTTCATGCTCTTAAGATTTGGAGGCACTACTTGTATGGGGTGCCTTGTGAGGTTTATACAGATCACCGCAGTTTGCAGCACTTCAAGCAGAGGGATCTTAATTTGAGGCAGCGTAGGTGGCTTGAGTTGCTGAAGGATTATGACATCACCATTCTTTATCATCCGGGCAAGGGGAACGTGGTTGCAGATGCCTTAAGCAGGAAGGCGGAGAGTATGGGCAGCTTGGCTTTAATTTCGGTAGAGGAGAGACCTCTAGCTTTGGACAGTCAGTCCTTGGCTAATCTCCTGGTGAGGTTGGACCTTTCAGAGCCCAGCCGAGTTCTCTCACGTGTGGTGGCTCATTCTTCATTATTGGGGGAGATCAGGACTCGACAGTATGATGATCTGCACTTGGTGGCTCTCCGGGAGACAGTGGTACAGGGTGGTGCCAAGGAGGTTTCTAGTGGAGAGGATGGTGTTCTGAGACTTCAGGGTCGCTTATGTGTCCCCAATGTCAATATCATGAGGGAGAGTATTCGAGAGGAGGCTCATAGTTCACGGTATTCCATTTATCCTGGTGCTACGAAGACGTATCGTGACTTGAGGCAGCATTTTCTGGTGGAGGCGGATCAAGAAAGACATAGTGGAGTATGTAGCTAGGTGTTTAAATTGCCAGCAGGTTAAGTATGAGCACCAGAGGCCAGGAGGCCTACTTCAGCAGATGCCTATACCTGAGTGGAAATAGGAGCGCATCACTATGGGCTTCGTAGTTGGATTGCCTCGGACTTTGCGAAAGGTGGATGTGGTTTGGGTTATTGTGGACAGGTTGACCAAGTCGGAACATTTCATTCCGGTAGCTACTACTTATACTTCAGAGAGGTTGGCCCAAATCTACATTCGGGAGATAGTTCGGTTGTACGGTGGGCCTGTGTCCATTATATCAGATCGAGGTCCTCAGTTCACGTCGCACTTCTGGAGAGCCGTACAGAGTAAGTTAGGCACCCGGGTAGAGCTCAGCACAACATTCCACCCTCAGACCGATGGGCAGTCGGAGCGGACAGTTCAGATATTGGAGGACATGCTCAAGGCATGTGTGCTTGACTTTGGAGGTCATTGGGACCAGTTCTTGCCTTTAGCCGAGTTTGCTAATAATAACAGTTATCAGTCCAGCGTCGATATTGCTCCAGTTGAGGCCTTATATGGTCGGCGATGTCGTTATCCTATCGGGTAGTTTGATCCTGGCAAGGCTAAGCTATATGGCACCGATCTGGTGAAGGATGCTTTGGAGAAGGTGAAGTTGATTCAGGAGAGACTTCGCACAGCACAGTCCAGACAGAAGAGTTACGCGGATCAGAAGGCACGCGATGTATCATTTATGGAAGGCGAGAAGGTTATGTTGAAGGTCTCGCCGATGAAGGGTATTATGAGGTTTGGGAAGAAGGAAAAGTTGAGCCCAAGGTTTATAGGCCCATTTGAGGTGTTGAGACAAGTTGGGGAGGTTGCTTACGAGATTTCTTAACCTCCCTGTTTATCAGGGGTTCATCCGATTTTTCATGTATCCATGCTCCGAAGGCATCACGCTGAATTATCTCACGTGGTTGATTTCAGCACCATTCAGCTAGATGAGAGTTTGGGTTACGAGGAGGAGCCAGTTGCTATCATTGACCGGCAGGATCGCCAGTTGAGGTCCAAGAGGGTTTCCACTGTAAAGGTCCAGTGGAGGGGCCAACCAGTCGAGAAGGCGACTTGGGAGTCCGAGGAGGACATGCGGAGCAGATATCCACACTTATTCAGCACTCCATGTATGATTCTAGACCCGTTTGAAGACGAACGTTTGTTTAAGAGGTGGAGAATGTAACAACTTGACCGGTCATTTTGTGTTCTAGGAACCCGTGCCCCTAAATGAGACTTACTGTAGTTGTTTTACTGATTTATGACTTGCGGGGACGGTGGTTCGAGGTTTGGAGGAGTTTGAAGTGGTATAAGAACACTTAGTTCCTTAAGGTTGTCCTTAAAGGCCAAGTTTGACTACGGTCAGTATTTTTAGTAAACAACCCCGGAATCGAGATTCAAAGGTTGTGGTGGGTTCGTATGTTGATTTCGGACTTGGGCGTGTGTTCGGAACGAGTTTTGGATGACCTGGGGGCGTTTCGGCGCCTAATAGTGAATTAAGGTTTCCTTAAGTTCAAACTTGAGGTTTGGAACGTGCTTTAGTGTTATCGAGATCCAAACGGAATTCTGAGATCGGAAATAGTTTTGTTATGTCATTTATGACTTGCTTGAAAATTTTGGTGTCATTCCGAGCAGTATAGGTAGGTTCGGCGTATTGAAAGCAAATTCAAGAACTTAAAGTACTTAAGTTTGATCCAATAGGTTTTGGGGTATGATTTTTAGATTTAGCGTAGTTTTGGACGTTCTGAAGGCTCGACCGAGTTTGTACTATTATTTAGGGTTTGTTGGTATATTTGGACGGGGTCTCGAGTGGGCCCAGATGCCATTCGGGCATCGAGCGAGGCAAAAATCAGCCTTAAATGATTGTTGGTGCACCAGATCTGGTGCGACCGCACCTGCGGAGATCAAGTCGCAGGTGCGAGACCGCTTCTGCTGTCCCAGCCTCGCAGGTGCAACTCTTGAGGGAGCTGCTCATTTCCGCATATGCGGACCTCTTTCCGCAGAAGCGGAGTCGCAGGTGCGGACTCCGCTCCGCAGGTGCGAAGCCAGGCCCCCTTCCCCTTCTCTGCAGATACGATATTTTTCTTGCAGATGCAAGACCGCAGGTGCAGTCCTCTAGCCGCAGGTGCGAAAAAGCCTGTATGAAGTGAGCTTCGTTTTAAACACGGAACTTGACCATCTTTGAACACTTTTCTTCATCTTTGGGCGATTTTGAGAGCATGCAAGGTGAGTAATTCCTAGAATAAATTTAGCTTAATACTTGAATTCTTAGGTAAATTAACACATCAAATTAGTGGAAATCATGGGTTTAGAGTAAAACCTAGATTTTTTGACAAAAATGGGAAATTACCAAGAAATGTGTTGAGGAATCATACAAAAACTATATAATATTGATCATTAGGCTATGGGTAAGTACTTCCTCCGAAAATTTTTGAAATCCGAGCATGTCGGCCCGGGGGTGTATTTTAGGATTTTCCAAATTGGGTTGAAATGACCATTTAAGTAGGAGAATTAGGGACTTTTGAGGATAGATTGACTTGTTAATGTGATGTTTGGCTAGCTTCGAGTTCTCGGGCGACGAATTTGGAGTTTCGGGCGCGTTCTTGAACCTGAAAGTAGGCTTGACACGAGGTAAGTCTCCTTTCTAACCTCGTAAGAGAGAATCGTCCTTGTAGGTGAATATAAATAATTGCATGTCTTTATTTGTGGGGACTACGCATGCACGAAGTGGCGAGAGCCCGTGCGTAGCTAATATTATATTATGTCGGGGAGTTTAGGATTTCACAAGCATGCTTTATATGTCGTAACTATAATCTTAAAGTTTAATTTAGGTTGCCTAATATCCTTGAATGATTAAACGGACATCTAGGAAGTTACATTCTGAAACTTATAATATTGAAACCTTCTCTGTAAATATATTCTCTACTGAATTTCTTGATTTCCTGTTAATTATGTGTATATATACGGGAACCCGCATCGCGTGTATGATATTTTTGCGGGGTAGCCCTACTATTATGTCAACCGCGTCGCATGTTCGATTCGCGAGAGGTATAATAGATGCATCTATGGTTCGAGCCGATCGACCCTTCAGCAGTGAACATTTATTTTCGCGTTGTGTCAGTCGTACGTTCACGGCATGTTATGTGTTTGTTAGATGTTGGGTGTTCTGTGATTATGTATCTGTTAAATACCATGAAAAAATGAAAACTAGGTAATTTATATGCTAGAAAACTTGACACATAAAGGTAATTGTAAAGGATATTTGATGTTCTTATCTTCATTGTTATTCATGATTTCCATACCTGCTTAGCCTTACATTTAAAACATATTATTCTGACCCTAGTAAGTGTCACGTCGACCTCTCGTCACTACTTCTTCGAGATTAGGCAGGATACTTACTGGGTACATATTATTTATGTACTCATGCTACACTTTATACTTAATTGTATAGGTTCTGAGGCGGGTGCATCTGGGTATCAGCCTGGAGTTCGTCCCTAATACATATTTCTGGTCTAGACTCCACGGTGAGCTGCTTCTCTTGGCGACTCCCAGCGGCACTTTGGAGCTATTCTTCTTCCATTCATGTCCACACCTACTCAGACAGTAGGATAGACTTTTATTCTTTTGATATTATTCTAGTAGATGCATGTAGACTTGTGACACTAGTTCCTACCACACACATTAGTAGACATTGTTTTGGGATGTAAAAATTAAATTATGACTTTTATGACTATTTCTGCTTAAGATTGCCTAAGGTATTTGTTTTTTCCCAATGTCAAAATCTAAACCAAGTAAGTGTTGTAAATGTTTTGTCAAATTTAAAAGAAACTCACCAGTATATTGGTTGGCTTGCCTGACTACGGTGTTGGGCGCCATCGCGACCTGGGTTAGGATTCGGGTCGTGACAACTACCGCCAAATGAATAAGGTCACCATCAAGAACAAGTACACATTGCCGCGTATCGATGATTTGTTTGACCAGTTGCAGGGTGCTTGGGTGTTTTCTAAGATTGACTTGTGATCGGGGTACCATCAGTTGAAGATTCGGGACTCAGATGTTCCGAAGACTGCCTTTCGTACGAGATATGGTCATTATGAGTTCCTAGTAATGTCCTTTGACCTGACTAATGCTCCAGTGGCATTTATGGATTTGATGAACAAGCTGTTCAGGCCTTGTATTAATTCTTTTGTCATCGTCTTCATTGAAGACATTTTGATTTACTCACGTAGCCTGGGAGAGCACGAGCAGCATTTGAGAGTTGTGCTCCAGACCTTGTGAGAAAACAAGTTGTACGCTAAGTTCTCCAAGTGTGAGTTTTGGTTGGATTCTGTGGCATTCTTGGGACATGTGGTATCCGGAGAGAGTATCAAGGTGGATCCTAAGAAGATTGAGGCAGTTCAGACTTGGCCACGGCCTACTTCAGCTACAGAGATCAGGAGCTTCTTGGTTCTGGCAGGTTATTATCGCCGATTTGTGGAGGGTTTTTCATCCATTACAGCCCCTCTGACTAGATTGACCGAGAAAAATGCCCCATTTCGATGGTCCGACGAGTGTGAGGCGAGCTTTCATAAGCTCAAGACAGCATTGACCTCAGCACCAGTTCTAGTGTTGCCTTCCGGCTCAGGCATGTATATAGTTTATTGCGATGCTTCACGCGTTGGTTTGGGATGTGTGGTGATGCAGGAGGGGCGAGTTATTGCATATGCTTCACGTCAGTTGAAGGTTCATGAGAAAAATTAACCTGTGCACGACTTGGAGTTGGCGGCGATTGTTCATGCTCTTAAGATTTGGAGACACTACTTGTATGGGGTGCCTTGTGAGGTTTATACGAACCACCGCAGCTTGCAGCACTTGTTCAAGCAGAGGGATCTTAATTTGAGGCAGCGTAGGTGGCTTGAGTTGCTAAAGGATTATGACATCACCATTCTTTATCATCCGAGAAAGGAACGTGGTTGCAGATGCCTTAAGCAAGAAGGCAGAGAGTATGGGTAGTTTGGCTTTCATAGAGACCTCTAGCTTTGGACATTCATTCCTTGGCTAATCGCCTGGTGAGGTTGGACCTTTCAAAGCCCAGTCTAGTTCTCGCACGTGTGGTGGCTCAGTCTTCATTATTGGGGGAGATCAAGACTCCACAGTATGATTATCCGCACTTGGTGGCTCTCCGGGAGACAGTGGAACAGGGTGGTTCCAAGGAGGTTTCTATTGGCGAGGATGGTGTTCTGAGACTTCAGGGTCTCTTATGTGTCCCCAATTTTGATGGCCTAAGGGAGAGGATTCTAGAGGAGGCTCATAGTTCACAGTATTCTATTTATCCTGGTGCTACGAAGATGTATCGTGACTTGAGGCAGCATTTCTGGTGGAGACGGATGAAAAAAGACATAGTGGAGTGTGTGGCTAGATGTCTAAATTGCCAGCAAGTTAAGTATGAGCACCAGAGGCCAGGACAACTACTCCAGCAGTTGCCTATACCTGAGTGGAAATGGGAGCACATCACTACGGACTTCGTAGTTGGATTGCCTCGGACTTTGCGGAAGGTTGATGCGGTTTCGATTATTGTGGACAGGTTAACCAAGTCGGCACATTTCATTCCGGTAGCTACTACTTATACATCAGAGAGGTTGGCCCAGATCTACATTCGGCAGATAGTTCGGTTGCACGGTGTTCCTGTGTCCATTATATCAGATCAAGGTCCTCAGTTCACCTCGCACTTCTAGTGAGCCGTACAGAGTGAGTTAGGCACCCGGGTAGAGCTCAGCACAGCATTCCACCCTCAGACCGACGGGCATTCGGAGCGGACATTTCAGATATTGGGGGACATGCTCAAGGCATGTGTGCTTGACTTTGGAGGGCAGTGGGACCAGTTCTTGCCTTTGGCCGAGGTGTCTTATAATAACAGTTATCAGTCCAGAATCGATATGGATCTATTTGAGCCCTTGTATGGTCGGCGTTGTCGTTCTCCCATCGGGTGGTTTGAGCCTGGAGAGGCTAAGCTATATGGCACCGATCTGGTGAAGGATGCTTTGGAGAAGGTGAAGTTGATTCAGGAGAGACTTCGCACAGCACAGTCCAGACAGAAGAGTGACGCGGATCAGAAGGCACTCGATATATCATTTATGGAGGGCGAAAGGTTCTGTTGAAGGTCTCGCCGATGAAGGGTATTATGAGGTTTGGGAAGAAGGGCAAGCTAAGCCCAAGGTTTATAGGCCCCTTTGAGGTGTTGAGACAAGTTGGGGAGGTTGCTTACGAGCTTGCTTTACCTCCCTGTTTATTAGGGGTTCATTCGGTCTTTCATGTATCCATGCTCCGAAGGTATCACGCCGACTTCTCTCACATGGTTGATTTTAGCACCATTCAGCTAGATGAGAGGTCGGGTTTCGAGGAGGATTTAGTTTCTATCATTGACAGGTAGGATCGCCAGTTAAGTTCCAGGAGGATTTCCACCATAAAGGTCCAGTGGAGGGGCCAACCAGTCGAGGAGGCGACTTAAGAGTCTGAGGAGGACATGCAGAGCAGATATCCACACTTATTCAGCACTCCATGTATGATTCTAGACTTGTTCGAGGACTAAAGTTTGCTTAAGAGGTGGAGAATGTAATGACCCGACCGGTCATTTTGTGTTCTAGGACCCCGTGCGCCTAAATGAGACTTCCCGTAGTTGTTTTTACTGATTTATGACTTGCGGGGACGGGTGGTTCGAGGTTTGGAGGAGTTTGGAGTGGTATAAGAACACTTAGTTCCTTAAGGTTGGACTTAAAGGCCAAGTTTAACTACGGTCAACATTTTTAGTAAACGACCCCGGAATCAAGATTCGAAGATTCCGATGGGTTCGTATGTTTATTTCGGACTTGGGCGTGTGTTTGGAACGGGTTTAGGATGACCCGGGGGCGTTTCGGCGCCAAATAGTGAAATAAGAATTTCCTTAAGTTCAAATTTAGGTTTGCAACGTGTTTTGCGCTATTGAGGTCCAAACGGAATTTCGAGACCTGGAATAGTTCCTTTATGTCATTTATGACTTGCTCGCAAAATTTGGTGTCATTCCGAGTAGTATAAGTACGTTTCGGCGTGTTGAAAATGAATTCAAGAACTTAAAGTTCTTAAGTTTGATCCAATAGGTTTAGGGATATGATTTTTAGATTTAGCTTGTTTCGGACGTTCCGAAGGCTCGAGCGAGTCTGTATTATGATTAAGGAATTGTTGATATATTTGGACGGGGTCTCGGGTGGGCCCGGGTGACATTCGAGCATCGCGCGAGGCAAAAACCAGCCTTAAAAGATTGCTGGTGCACCAGATCTAGTGCGACTGCACCTGCGGAGGTATAGCCGCAGGTGCGAGACCGCTTCTGCGGTCCCAGCCTCGCAGGTGAGACTCCAAGGGATGTTGCCCAGTTCCGCAGGTGCAGATCATTTTCCGCAGAAGCGGAGCCGCAGGTGCGGTCTCCGTTCCGCAGATGCGACCACTGACCCCCCTCCCTCTTTTTCGCAGATGTGAGATTCTTCTCGCAGGTGCGATCCTCGAACCACAGGTGCGAAAAACCTTTAGGCAGTGAGGTCATCTTAAATGCGAGACTTAGCCATTTTTGAACCACTTTACATCATTTTGGACGATTTGGAGAGCTGGTGAAGGAGGGATTCGTACTAGAAACTGTAAGGTAAGTAATTCCTACCATAAAGTGAGTTTAATACTTGAATTTTTAGGTAGATTAACACATTAAATTGGTAGAAATCATGGGTTTAGAGTAAAACCTAGGGTTTTGATAAAAATGAGAATTTACCAAGGAATTAGTTATGGAATTATGCAAAACTTATATAATATTGATCTTTAAGTTATGGGTGATTGTTTTCCTTGAAATTTTCCGTAATCCGAGCATGTGGGTCCGGGGATGTATTTTGGGATTTTGCAAATTAGGTTGAAGTAACCATTTAAATAGGGTAATTGTGGACATTTGAGCTTAGATTGATTTATTTACGTGATGTTTGGCTAGCTTCGAGTCCTTGGGCGACGAATTTGGAGTTTCGGGCGCGTTCTTCACCAGGAAAGTAGGCCTGACACGAGGTAAGTCTCATTTCTAACCTTATAAGAGGGAATTGTCTCCATTGGCGAAATAAATGATTATGTGTTATTATGGTGGGGACTACGTATGTAAGAGGTGAGGAGAGTCTGTGCGTAGTGACTATTCTTGTTATGTCCGGGTAGTTAGGTTCACACCATGCCTTGTGAATTCATTAAATTGAACTATATACCTTGTGATTCCATTGTATGCAACTTTGTTTCAAGAAATCCTGGAACTTGGTGTTTTAAACGAATTGTTACGTTGGAAAGGATTTAAAGGAAAATGTTATGTTTCTGTATGACTGCTTTGCAATCTATATTCCGCGAGCGGAATGATTCTTTTCCCTACTCTCATGGGAGCGGGTCGTACGCCTCGGCAGGTTAATAGATGCATCTATGGTTCGCCCGTTCGATCCTTAGGCAGTGCTCAGTTATTTTTATTATGTTGTCCCAAGCCGTTTGTCCTCAACCCATTATGCGCATGCTATTGCTTGATATTTTCATAGCTGATAAACTGATAGATATCGCGAAAGACGAATTGAAAACTTGTATGTTGGTGCTTCACCATGTAATTAAATTTTGTGGTTATATTCGATACTTATTGCTTTAATATCCATACATACATGTTATCTTCCTTAAATTTTACTTAAATATATTGTTTGGACCCTAGTAAGTGTCAAGTCGACCTCTCGTCACTACTTCTTCGAGATTAGACGGGATACTTACTAGGCACATATTATTTATGTACTCATGCTACGCTCGGTACTTAATTGTACAGGTTCTGAGGCAGGTGCATCTGGGTATCAGTCCGGAGCTCGTTTCTGATTTATACCTAGTTGGGGCTTCACGGTGAGCTGCTTCCCCTGACGACTTCCAGCATAACTGTGGAGCTTTTCTTTTTGCTATTTCTGTCTATATTTTTCTCAAACAGTAGGACAGACTTTTATCCCTTTTGATTGTACTCTACTAGATGCATGTAGACTTGTGACACTAGTTCCTGGCACACACGTTAGTAGACTATTCTTTTGGGATGTAATTATTAAATTATGACTCTTACGGTTATTTCTGCTTAAATTTTTCTAAGTTATTCGTTGTACCTAATGTTTTAAATTTAAACCAAGTAAGCATTGGGAATGTCTTGGTAAATTAAGTGAAACTCACTAGTAAATTGATGTTGGCTTGCCTGACTACGGTGTTGGACGCCATCGCGACCTGGATTAGGATTCGGGTCGTGAAACATGCGATCTCTAAAGCCCGTAACATGCATCTCCAGCCTCCTTGCCAACAAAGCATTCATCAACATCTTCAAGCACAAGTTGCTTCTCGCCAATTAAAGAAAAGGAAGCCCCGAGACTTCACACCTTTGATGGAATCAATCTCTAGAATATTCGCTCGATTAAATGCCTCGGGAATTATGCAACCAAAAAAAGGAAGAATTTTCGACCCTTCACACCCATTATTTGACCCATCAAAGTATTGTTCTTATCATTCAAAAGCTCAAGGACACGATACGGAAGAATGCCTACACTAAAACATAAGATTCAGAATTTGATTGATGCTAACAAATTTTGAGTGCACCTACCAGTTGGAACAAATATCTCAAACGCAATTAGCAGTAGCACAAGCAATACACCGAGCGTGGTTGGGAATCCAAAGAAGAAACGTCATTTAGACTAGTTCACTTTGCGTTGCTGGCATTATCATTTTGCACTATCATCCTATGAGTAACTATTTTTTGTAATCATGCCTTGCTTTTGTAAATGAACTGCGTGTTGACCTGATTCCCGTTTAAGAGGGGATACATATGCAGCCTTTTGGATTCGATCTCATCATAATAAAAATCCTATTTACCCCAAAGGCTAAAACTGGGGCAGATTTTGCAGAAGGATCGTCATCACTGGTAAAGCAGAAAATGAAATCCCGAGCTACATACTTGTCATATTTGCAACAACAAATTTCCAGAACGCCATAGCAACAAGTTGCAGATTCAAAGCAAAACTTTAACGTTCAATGCAAGGCAACCATTTTATTTTATATTAACGAATTTTCTATGAGTAATGCAGGTGAATATTTTAGCTATCCTAGAACAATATTACATGCAATCGCAAAGCTCAGCATCAAGTCAGAATTCGCAAGATTCATGTAAAGCAAAGGATAAATCCAAGCCAGCACAAATCAAACTTTGAAGCTTATAATTTTTCCTTGAGTGCAGGAATTTATTAATAGCAAAACTTCAGTATGAAGATCCAACAATTGTTAGCATTGTACCAGGAACATTCACTACAAGGCATTGCATCAAGTACTCGGCACCACACCATTTGCTATTGCAAAATCATTGCACCAAGCTCTCTACATTGCACCATTAATATATGTTATTTTGAAGTAACTGTGCCAAGATCCTTGCAACGAATTATACAACTACAAATCAAGCATCGCATCAAGCTTCTGAACCGCACCAATGTTTGAAATCGCAAATCAAGCGCCATGCATCTTGGTTCGTCCACCTAATAATAGGACAAAAATGTCGTCCGCCTGATGAATAGGACATAAGGTCGTCCGCCTGATGACATGAGGTCGTCCGCCTGATTAATAGGACATGAGGTCGTCCGCCTAATTATTAGGACACGAGGTAGTCCACATGTTTAATAGAACATGAGGTTGTCTGCCTAATTAATAGGACACGAGGTTGTCCACCTGATAATAGGACATTAGGTTGTCCGCCTGATAAATTGGACACAAGGTTTTCCACCTGATTAATAGGACATGAGGTCGTCCGCCTGATTAATTGGACACGAGGTAGTCCACCTGATTAATAGGACATGAGGTCTTCCGCCTAATTAATAGGACACGAGGTTGTCCACCTAATAATAGAACATTAGGGTGTCCGCCTGATTAATTGGACACAAGGTTGCCTACCTGATTATAGAATATTAAGGTTGTCTGCCTGAACAACAGAACACTTTAGCATACATTCATATGCTTTTCATTAATTTATTTCGACCTAGATGGTCATATTTTAACGTCATTACTGCAATGCCTCAATATCATAAATCATTGCAAAGAACATTTATAAATCGCATGTTATTGTTGAAAATCATCATTGGCATAAAGCTGCATTTTTATCAAATTATTCACATTATATAAATAAACGCCCAAAATGTGTCATTTTCATAAGATTACTTTACATCACATTGCATTTCAATATCTATCTAGTGACGAATTTTCCTATCATGTTAAGCTTTGCAAGAAATATGGTGCAACATGGCGATCAAGCCGAGTTATCGCAAATTATATTTTGAAACTCATAGTTTTCTTTGAGTACAGGAAATTACTAATAATAAACTTCAGCATGCAAATTCCTAAATTATTGGCACCGCTCTTTGAATATTTTCTTTTGTAAAGGAACTACATCAAGCTCTCCGCACCATGGATATTCGCTACTACAAAGTCATCGCATCAGGATTTTTGCATTGCACCATGAATTACCACTCGAAAATGGGCACCATACCAAGCTATTCGTACTGCATTAATCTTTGTAATTGCAAGTCAAGCACCACATGTCAGTCTTGTCCGCCCTCAAATAGGATATATTGGGTTCATCCTCCCTCAAATAGGATATTTTGGGTTCATCCGCCCTCAAATTGGATATATCGGGTCTATCCGCCCTCAAATAGGATATATCGGGTCTATCCGTCCTCAAACAAGATGTTTTGGGTTAACCACCTTCAAATGGAACATATTATGGTCGTCCGCCTTCAAATAGGACATAGAGTCAATCCTCCTTCAAACAGGACATTAATTTATTTCGACCCTAGTGGTCCCTCTTGCATAAGCATTACCGAAGCATATTATCCTTCATAAATCATTGCCAAATGCATTTATCTTTATAAACTAATTTTCAAGTGCCATTGCCGACCATGAAATATGTCCCCATAAAATTATATTTTTTATGTTTGCACAATAAATTCGCTTTTCTTATGAATTGTCGCCTAAATATTATTTTCATAAGATTACTTTTATGCCCTATTGCATCTTATTTCCTAACAAATATTTTTAGCATTGTTAAGCTTTGCAGGAAATATAGCGCAACGTGGAACTATATCTTAGCAGTAACGTGGGGCAGCTTGTTAGGAAGGAATGCCAAACTCCCCAAAAAGGTCAAGTATCTACTTCGAACTCGGCTCGGCCTCACTCTCAAAATTCCTAATCAAAATCCTTATTTCAAACATCTTTTCCTATCATGACCAACCCAGTGTTAACACCTGGTGTCTCCATAATCCGACACTGGGGCAGCACTTTTAGGATCTGCATCGATAAGAGAGTCCTACTCAAAGGTACCATAAGTTTTGAACTGCATATAGTCTGATTCTCGTGCAACCCGAGATATGTAGACAACTCAGAGACCGGAGTGCGGCCATAACCATGCAAAATTTCGTTTACTCTTGTACTTTCTCCAACATTCTGTCCAAACCCTTAACCTGTATTTATTGTCAGGACAAAATGCTACTAAGTCAATATTCTTTGCCCGAAAACCCTTTCAGCCTTTTCGATCAAAAAAGGGCAGTTGTTGACATCCAATTTTGTCCCTCTTTTCTTCAAAATTGTTCATTTGAGCTTCTAATATCGTTTATTATGTAAGCATATTTATTTACTATTTTATCTAATTAGTATCAATATTTTATTATTCTTATTTTGTCGTTATCATCATTAGATAATATTCTTGGGATTATTATTATTATTATTAATATTACTACTTCGACGATTACGACAATTTTATCTCTCAAGTAATTCATTCAACGTCAATCAACTAATAATATTCTTTTTTACAAATATTTTTCACTGCATTGCTTTGATCCTACTCCTATTTATAATATATTTATTCAAGTGATTTACATATTTATTGCATGCCCATTTTAAATTATTGGTTATCCACTAAATATATTTTTACAACACAAATTCATAATTATTTAAGCTAATATAAATACTTATCACTAGGCATATCAAGATTTAAGAAGCCCAAATAAATGATGAACAAGAAAGAAATTTAGCCCTTTCCATAGCCCAGATCGGAGGCCCATACCCACCAACCCACCTACTCTACTTCTTTACCATGTCAGCTCCACATAGGCGCCAACGGTCCAAAACACACTCTAAGCTACGCCTAGCACACCCCTCACACACGTCCCCACTCCTCTGTCCTCGTATACCACAGCCAGACATTTCATTGTTCTTTCTCTATCCTCTTTTTCTAATTGGCAGAGCTTTCCCTTGTCTCCATAGTAATTTTTGGCTAGCTATTCAATTATCCTGCAGTCATGGAAGATCATTGTCCTTCCATGTTTGGGTAAGAGTCTTTGTCACCAAGATCCTAGGCCGAAATTTTGGATTTTGATCGAGATTTTGGTATTGTATTTGAGTAAAATTGGTATGGTTAGACTCGTGAGAGAATGGGTGTTCGGAATTTGTGATTTTTACCCGATTCCAAGACGTGGGCTCGGAGGACTTTTTGGGCAATTTCCTAATTTCGCGCGTTAGCTTCGAATTGATTAATCAAACTATTTGCTTGTAGTGATATTTACATTATGTAATTTATTTGAATAGATTCGGGCCATTCGTAGTTGGATACTCGTGGCAAGAACGTGATTTCGAGTTGATTGAGTAGTCGAGGTAAGTGTCTTGCCTAACTCTGTGTTGGGGTCTTCCCCTTCGGTTGTTCAAACATTTATTGTTATGTGGGTGCCGTGTACGTGAGGTGACGAGTACGTACACGGTCCATTTTTGCAAAAATCCCATTTTCCTTCAAAAATTTATAAAATTGTCTTTCTCAGATTACATTGCTTTCACGTGTTAAATTGCTTAACTTAGATTAGAAAGGCATGCCTACGTGTCTAATTGTCTACTTGATGCTTTGTGCACCTTGCTTAGTTAGGTTACTGTTTTCCCTTATCTGTGCTTAGATGAACTGTATAAAATGATGTTATTCCTGGCATTCATCCTACATCGCATATTTAAATTGAGACTACGGACGTATTCCGGGAGATCTCTTTGTACTGCATATTTAAAGTGGGACTACGGACGTATTCTGGGAGATCCCCCTGTACTGCATATTTATTTTGGGACTACAGACGTATTCTGGGAGATCCCCCTGTACTGCATAATCATTTGGGACTACGGGACGGTATCCCAGGAGATTCTACCTTGTGATACATTGTCTTGATCCGAGGCCTCTCTTTACTGTAAAACTTAGGATTATTATCTTAAACTGCTTGTTGTAGGCATTACTTATCTTTGTACTATTTTTAAATCGATTTATGTAAAAATCCAATAGAGCCTAAACCTGACCTCGTCACTACTTGACTGGGTTAGCCTTGGCACTTACTGGGTACCAAATATGGCGTACTCATGCCCTTTCTTGCACATGTTTTCATGTGCAGATCCAGATATGAGCTATCAGCCTCGCGGATAGTTGTTGCTGCTGATTCTAGGAGACTGCAAGGCATTTTTGCCGCGTCCGCAGAATCCTCCGAGTCCCCTTCTATTCTATCATTTAGAGTTGTCCTATGTATTTTCCTAGACCTGTTTAGAGCTACAATAGTTTTTAGAAGGTTGTGACTATTTTTGACATTCCAGGTCATTAGGAATTGTATTTTTGTATGAGCCGAGCTGCCAGTATGTTATTTATATCATTGCCCTTATTTCCTTTATTTCTTGTGTTTTACTTCAATTTTTCCCTTAATAGTAGGAGTACCTAGTCGTAGACTAGGTTCCCTCACGATACCTTTCGGAGGTTAAATCGGGTCGTGACAAGTTGGTATCAGAGTTTCTAGGTTCATAGGACTCACAAGTCACAAGTCGGTTTATTAAAGTTTTGTGGATCGGTTCGGAGACGTCTGTATCTATATTCAGGAGGCTATATAACTGTTAAGAACAATTATCTTTCTTTTATTTCCTTGTCGTGCGAGTTATTGACATCAAAATTCTAGAACTTTATTCTATTCTTTCCCACAGATGGCGAGGACCCGTATTGGGAGGACCGACGATCAGGCACCCAAGCCCCTTGACAGAGCCGCCAGAGGGCGGGATCGGGGTAGAGGACGACCACGTGGTGTATCCCGAGCACCTATGATAGCTGCGGTAGAGGAGCCCCCATCCGCTCCAGCTAGAGGGCCGGCACCGGAGATTTCTGTTGCTGCTCCAGCCTTCCAGGAGACTTTAGCTTAGTTCATGAGCATGTTCAGCACTCTAGCTCAGGCTGGACTACTTCCGGTAGCTCCCGCCACATCGCATGTCGGGGGAGGGGCACCGACTCCCGCACTCCTAAGCAGAGGGACCAGGTTAATCAGGCCCCAGAGTATATTCCTATGCCCCAAGTGGCTCCGGTTCAGCATGATACCAGGGCAGCTACTTATGAGGCAGAGCGGCTCAGACTTGAGAGGTACAAGAAGTACCACCCACCCACTTTCAGCGGACTAGCTTCAGATGATGCTCTAGGTTTTCTTGAAGAGTGTCATCATATTCTCCGCACTATGGGCATTGTGGAAACGAGTGGAGTTTCTTTCACCGCTTTCCAACTAAGGGGAGCGGAATATTAGTGGTGGCGTGCCTATGAGCTAAGTACTCCGGACGAGGCATCCTCACTCACTTGGGCTCAATTTTCGGAGATGTTTCTGCGAGAGCATGTCCTTCAGAGCCTCAGGGGTGATTGGCGCGTAGAGTTTAAGCAGCTACGCCAGGGTGCTATGACTGTGTCAGAGTATGCAGTCCGTTTTAGTGAGCTAGCTCATCATGCACCGGCGTTGGTTGCCACAGTCATAGAGAGGGTTCGTCGCTTCATTGAGGGACTCCACCCAGTATCCGAACTAGTATGGCCAGGGAGTTAGAGATGGATATCACTTATCAGCAGGCAGTGAGTATAGCCAGGAGGGTAGAGGGCATGTTTTCCCGGGGCAGAGAGGAGAGAGAGGCCAAGAGGTCTCAAGACACTGGTCATTATTCAAGAGCTCGTGCACCAGCAGCACGCTATGGTAGGGGTTTTTGAGTTGCTCTGTTCATTCATCTCTTCCAGTAGCCAGCGGTATTCCAACTCCTCCTAGACCCCAAGAGCCCTATTATGCACCGCTAGCATCCTGTATGCCTCCAGTTCGAGGTGTTATTACCAGCCAGTCCAGCAGGCCAGGTCCGAGTCAGTCTCAGCCACCACGTCCTATGAGGGGTTGTTTTTAGTGTGGTGACACTCGTCACATGATTAGAGATTTCCCCAGAACCAGGAGAGGTGCACCTCCACAGACTTATCAGCCTCAACATGCTCCATCGGGTCCTCCGGCTATTCTTCCAGCCCCATCAGCCACTCCACCTCCTCAGCCAGCTCGAGGTGGAGGTCGGGGAGGTAGAGATCTCCCTAGAAGGGGAGGCCAGGCCAGGTACTATGCCCTTCCAGCCCGTAACGAGGTTGTTGCTTCAGATTCAGTCATCACATGTATTGTGCTTGTCTGTCATAGGGATGCATCAGTATTATTTGACCCGAGCTCTACGTATTCATATGTGTCCTCTTTTGCTCCACATTTGGGGATATCTCGGGGTTACTTGAGTTCCCTTGTTTATGTATCTACTCCTGTGGGAGACTCTCTAGTTGTGGACAGTGAATATCGGTCGTGTTTGATTACTCTTAGTGGTTTTGAGACCAGGGCTGATTTGTTGTTACTCAGTATGGTAGATTTTGATGTTATCTTGGGCATGGATTGGTTGTCTCTCCATTATTTTATTCTTGATTGTCATGCTAAGACCGTGACGTTGGCTATGCCAGGTTTACCCAGATTAGAGTGGAGAGGTACCTTAGAGTACACTCCCTGCAGGGTCATTTATTTTCTTAAGGCTCAGCGGATGGTTGAAAAGCAGTGTGATGCGTATTAGGCCTATGTGAGAGGTTCCAGAGTTGATACCCCTTCAGTTGAGTCAGTCCTAGTAGTGAGGGACTTCCCTGATGTATTTTCAGCTAACTTCCAAGTATGCCGCCCGATAGAGATATTCATTTCGGCATTGATTTATTGTCGGGCACTCAACCCATTTCTATTCCTCCTTACCATATGGCTCCTCCTGAGTTGAAGGAGTTGAAGGAGCAGTTGTAGGAGTGTGATGACCCAACAGGTCGTTTTGAGTACCTGCACTTCACTCGACATTTTGAGGGCTCGTGTATCTCCGTGTTATATTATGGTACTTGTTGGTATGTTCTGACGTGGTCCCTAGGGGCTCAGTTGAGTTTCAGATAGGTTTGGGTTGCGTTGCACTCGTTTTTCTTATGTTTCGACGTTATTTCTTCAAGAATGAATGGTACCACATTAAGAAAACGAGCTCCAATTTCTATTTTGATTGAAGCATTAGAACTGTATCGTAATTACGGAGTCATTGCAAAAAGAATCGTCGAATTTGGACATCGTATGAAAAATTTATGGTCATTTTACTAAAAGTTGGATTGCAAGATTTTTTCAGATTCATTATGAAATTGCAGCTGACAACGTATTTAAAAATCTGCACTATTTGTAAATATAAAAACCTACATATCTCATTCATTATAAGGTCAAATTGAATGATTCAAAAGACTAACTTGAATATAATTTCACAAGGAATCTATTAGAGGCATAAAAAGCGAGTTTCGGGATCGTTTGGCATGAGAAACGAGGTAGAATAGCTGGCAGAAAAATATATAAAACTAGGGTTTGTTCATTCGGTCATATTTTGAGTTGGGGAGCTCGGATTTGGGCGATTTTGGAGGGGAGTTTCACCATATGGATTAGGGTAAGTGTTCTCTACTCGGTTTTGGTTATATTTCATGAATCCATCTTCGTTTTTGGGATTTGATTGATGATTTCAAAGTGAAATTTGGGGGGTTTTGCCTAAAGTTTCATAATATGAATTTATGAGTTTTATCGGGTTCCGATGCGTGGGCCCGGGTGTGATTTTTGGCCGGATTTGGGATTTGATTTATGATTTGATATTTATCATTTGGAATTGTTTTCTTGGGCTTTAATTGATGTATTTGAGTTGCTTTTGGATAGTTTTGAGATGTTTGGAGGTCACTATGTGCGTGATGGCATTTTTTGGAGCATCACTTGGCTTGCTCGGTATTATAATTGACTTGTTCGAGGTAAGTGTTTTGCCTAACTTTGTTGAGGAAATTTTTCCGCCTAATTTCTATTGTTTGCCACATGCGGGGGTGATACATATATGAGGTGACGAGCATATATATATGTGCCGGGTTTAACCATGCTCGGGGGTAGATTGTGATAAAATTGTGTTTTGTAGAATTTTGTAATTTCCTTAATTCATGCCTTACCTGTTTTACCGATATTAAGAACGTTGTATAAAATTTTAGCAATCAAGACTTAGCCTAATATCACTTGATCAAATTTGATAGAATTCTGAGAATACATTGATGTGTCTAGTTTGGTTCATCTCTATGCGTAATCACTACTACCTTGCTACGGTTAATATTTGAGGTGTTGGATTCTATACTTGTGTTACTGATAAAACGTGAAATTTGTGGAAGTACTTGAATTGTACGGCTCTTGAGGGCTTATTGAATCATTTCTGGCTTAGAAATTCAGTGATTGAAATATGTTGGATTATTTGTTTGAACACTCTTCTCGATGTTATTTACACTTCCTGCCTTGCCATTTTATTGTTATTGATATGCTTGGTGAGGAAGATTGTAAATCATGAAGGGTGATGTCATGCCATTGTTTATATTCATTATCATGTGAGGAAGAGTGTAAAGCACGAAGGGTGATGTCGTGCCATTTCATATATATTATCATGTGAGGAAGAGTGCAAAGCACGAAGGGTGATGTCGTGCCATTTCATATAAATTACCATGTGAGGAAAGAGTGTAAAGCACAAAGGGTGATGTCGTGCCATTTCATTTATATTGTTATGCTTTTAATATTGTGAGGTCATGGCACGAAGGGTGTTTCCGTGCAGGTGAGGATGAGGGGCATGCATTATGATGTGATATTTGTTTTCCATGTATACATTTCGTCCTTTACCTTGATCTGTCATTGTCGCTATTATACATTTTGTGTGATATGTTGTTATTGTCCCGCACTTGACCTTTATCCCAATGGTTGTTGTGTTGTCCATTTCTTTTATTTGCTTAACTTGCATATGCCATGCCTATTTAGGTCCCAATGGTTGTTGTGTTGTCCATGTCTTTTACTTTCTTAACTTGCATATGCCATGGCTATTTCCTGATTTTATAATTATACTCATGTTGTATCTATTCTGTTGTACCATAGTGTAAGTCTTCCACCATGCTAGTCCTTCATGTCCTTACTTGTTAACTTGTGAAGGTCATGTGTTTCCTTCTTGCTTGATATATTGTACTTAGACCTCCATCATGCTAGTTAATTGAAATTATAACCCATTTTTCCTAATTGTGGTCATTATCTCTATGCTCTCTGCTTAGTCTGTTACTTATGTTCTTCTGTGCATTCTCGTGTATTATCAATGCTTGCATATTCCATTCCTCTTCACTTCTATTGTCGGTATTTCTATCATTTGGTTGGTATTGTTTTACACATATATGGTGAGGATGAGATAAATGCACAAACGGTGTTGTCAAGACGTTAGACTTGATGTCTTGAGTACTTTATCACCCTAAGAAAGTATATGAGGTGATTGTTGTGGTTCATGGGATTTCATTCTAAGGAAAGGGCCGGTTGAGATGTTGGAAACCATTAAATTGTGATTCTTTCTGATACTCTTCTATTTCCTGTCACAGTCGCATTGGGTACGCTATTCTATTATTCTGCCTTTTGCTTATATTGCTAGTTTACATTATAAAGTTTATTAATGTGTATCTTTTAAATAAAAATCTCGTCACTACTTCGATGAGGTTAGTCAAGATACTTACCAGTACATGGGCTCGGTTGTACTGATACTGCACTTCTGCACACTCTGTGCAGACTGTTGAAGCGGAGCTGCTGAAGAAGTCGGGAGTTGACTCAGAAGATGTTCGTGCATTCTCTATAGAAGCTGCCACTTGTCCTTGGTAGTGTTAGACATTATTAATCTGTTCATGTAGTTTTCAAATAGAATGTGTATTTATTCATACCAGCTTTGTATATTCTAAGTCTTAGAAGCTCATGAGTCGTACTATAAGTTCTTGGGAAAAATTGTAACGGTTCAGATAAACCCTAATTAAATTTTCTATAAGTTTATTTAGATTTTTTATTTTTGTTAATTGGCTTACCTAGCAGGTCAAGTTAGGTGCCATCATGACCTGTGATTTTTGGGTCATGACAAGGTGGTATCAGAGCCCTTGGTTTGTAGATTCTACGATTCATGAGCAAGTGTCTAGTAGATTCCTGCGGATCGGTATGATGACGTCCATATCTATCTTTGGGAGGCTACAGGGCATTTAGGAAAAATTTCCCTTTCTTCTTTCCTTATTGTGCGGCCTATTTCAGCTTGAAACCTACGAATTTGACTCCTCCCAATCGCTCATATGTGGTGTTGTGCACTCAGTATTCATTATGTGTCGACGATCGTCAATGTGTTGTCTAGCCTCAGAAACAGATGCAGTGTTAAATCTTCTAGTTGTTCATTTGTGGTATGAGGCGGGTTCATATGTCTGGTTGGAAAGCACAGATTTGGGAACATTGGCTGGTGGCCTGGTTATTGTGACTAAGGTGGTTTCATGGCGAGGTTTCCATTCGGCGGAGTGCATATATGATCATTTCAGAGAATTTGGGGAGTTGCTTGACTATTGCAATGATGGGTAAGCGCTTGGCAGAGTCTTCGGGGCGTTCTATGACCAGTATTGCATGAGTTTTTAAAGTATTCAGCTAAATAAATGTACGGGATCGGGGCATGCTTTAAAGATATGGTACCTTAGGTTGCTGATGGGGTGTTCTATGGCTTTGATCTAAGTGGTGGATTCTTCTAAAGACGATCGGATTGTAAGGTCATAGGCAGTATCAATTTCCGAACTGGGAGATTGCTTGGTTATTTCTTTTAATGGGCATATGTTGGTGTAGCACGGGTTGCTTGACGCATATTAGTTATGTATCAAAGATCAGAGTAAGATGAGTGGTTATCGAGAAGATTCTGGAAAGTTCCAAGTCTTATGTAGCCTTTAAGGGCGTTTGGATTTGTCTACGGGTGGGATTGAAAATGGAAGTGCATGGTAATTGGATCTTCAGTGTTTCCTTGTCAAGAAGAGTCTACATGTCAATGTTGGAGTGATGAAAGAAATGTCTTTGGGTTCCCAGCAAGTTCCCTCAGGGCGATCATATCGGATTGAGTTACTTTTGGGTTGGCAGTCAGCGTGACTCGATTGAGTTAGAAACGATTGGTACTGATTATGCGATTATGTATTACTGAGTTTCGAAGAATTTATCATGGTTATGACCACAGTCGGAGTTGATATTTTCTACAGGTATGGAAGCTATATTTTGTGTGGTGGTGTTCTCCTGGATTGAGTTAAATAAAAGATTCTCGGGTGATGAGATGTTCAATTTGCTCATGGTTCAGAGTTGACTATGAGACTTTCGTAGTGTTGCGAGTTAGCATGTTAGAGGCGACTCACCGTGTGGGGTTGAAAGTTTGCATTTACAAGGTTTCAGTTTTGTTTTGGAGGGAAGGATACGAGTTCTTGATGTCTCGGACAATTTCGGGTGTTTGAAGTCTTGTTGGCACTATGGGATTCCCATCGAAGTAGAGTTCGCTTGTTGGCAAGCACATTGTGTTTCAACTTATGGGTGATTCTCCGTGAGATGATGGAGTATGAATTACATGTCAGCTATTTGAGAAGCGGTGTTGAGATTGGGTATGAAAATTCTTGTATTCGTGAGGCTCAGAGACTGAATGTTCTTTTTGGCGGACTATTGCTTGATTGCGAGTTGTGAATGAGTGTAGAAGATTGGATGATTAATAGTAGGTGTTATGGAAAGGTTGCTATAGACTTTTGGAAGATTTATTACATGTCTGAGGATGACTATAATTTGGTTTAGGGATTATTTTGATCCCAGTGAGGGTGTGTAATCTGTATCAGACTGGATTTGCTTACTCTTGCGCAGTTGTTGCCACATGTATATCATCGGGCGGAATGGATGTTATTCGCGCCTTGGTTTATGTTATATGTATCTCTCTTATGCTACGATGGGTTGTGAGGGTTACATGATTCTTCTCACGCATATTATGATTCGGTTTAGGCCTCATGGCACTCTGGGCAAGGTGGCCTTGTGATGTTGCTTATCTTATTGCACCATAGTTGTGCTTGTCTTTCTCAGTATTGTTTGTTCCTAATGATTTCCCCACAGTTATGTTTTGTGCATTCTGTTGTGCTCGATGTTAACGCACATGTGATCGGTGAGCCCGAGTATTATGGCTCGATGGGTATCCTGTATGGATTGATATGATGGAATTGGGTTGCACGCTGTAGCGGTACAGTGATGAAATGTGGCTCCTTATTTCTATTTCGTGTGTTTTGCTTTCACCTTGTTGAGGATAGTTCATAGTAAAATGCTAAAATTTTCCTGCTTGCTTAACTTGCTTAGTAGTTTTCTTATTTAGTTTTCTTACTGTTATCTGTCATATATGAATTATTACTTGGTAGTGTGCAGAACCGGGTTGTGTGTGGCTCCATATGTTTATTATTGAAGCTTGTCGATGCCGCTGCTCGTATTGGCTGAGATGAGGTTTCTAGACCTGAGATTTGCGCCATTGTATTGGGATGAGGAAGGTTTGGAGGAATAACACTATATTTTGTTTAGGATGTGGACAATGGCCCTGGTCGGGCGAGTGAGTTTCTTGGCTTATTGATCAAATCAGTGGTTAAGCGGTTATGCGTGTTTCTTTCATAACCGGCAGGGTATGAAGGTTTTGAACGAGGTTCTAATCGATATGAGATTTGCTATCGGCACTGGATTTGTTTTGGGCAGTAATGGTGGTCAGCAGTACTGTGAGTGTCATGATTTGGTACAACTGGTTCAGACTTATACAGTATCTGGCTGTGGGATTCGGGTCTTGTAATGAATTCTGGATGATAGAGATTGAGTTCTAAGGCTTAAGGACCAAGGTCGAAATAAGGATCTCTAGTTATGTTGTGTTGGAAGGATTATGTTGATCAGGGTGATGTGGGATCACCCCGGGTTTATTCCTAGTAAGGTTACACCGTGATTTGGTAGCTTTGGAAAGACCCCTGGACGTTCGAGGAAGAACATGTGTTTAAGTGGTGGAGAATGTGACGACCCAACAGGTCGTTTTGAGTACCTGCACTTCGCTTGGTATTTTGAGGGCTCGTGTATCTCCGTGTTATGTTATGGAACTTGTTGGTATGTTTGGACGTGGTCCCGAGGGACTCGGGTGAGTTTCAGATAGGTTTGGGCTGCATTGCGCTCGTTTTTCTTATGTTTCGACGTCGTTTCTTCAAGCATGAATGGTACCACATTAAGCAAACGAGCTCCAATTTCTGTTTTGATTGAAGCATTAGATCTGTATCGTAATTAAGGATCCATAGAAAAAAGAGTCATCGAATTTGGACATCGTATGAGGAATTTATGGTCATTTTACTAAAAATTGGGTTACCATATTTTTTCAGATTCATTACGAAATTGTCACTGACGGTGTATTTAAAAATCTGCACTATTTGCAAATATTAAAACCTACATATCTCATTCATTATAAGGTCAAATTGAGTGATTCAAAAGACTAAATTGAATAGAATTTCTCAAGGAATCTATTAGAGGCATAAAAAGCGAGTTTTGGGATCGTTTGTCATGAGAAACGAGGCAGAATAGCTGGCAGAAAAATATATAAAACTAGCGTTTGTTCATTCGGTTATATTTTGAGTTGGGGAGCTCGGATTTGGGAGATTTTGGAGGGAATTTTCACCATATGGATTGTGGTAAGTGTTCTCTACTCGGTTTTGGTTATATTTCACGAATCCATCTTTGTTTTTGGGATTTGATTGATGATTTCAAAGTGAATTTGGGGGGTTTTGCCTAAAGTTTCATAATATGATTTTTTGAGTTTTGAACATTGATTTGGAGTCGAAATTGAGTAAAACTAGTATGGTTGAACTCATAATTGAATGAATTGTCGGATTTTGTGAGTTTTATCGGTTTTCGAGGCGTGGGCCCGGGTGTGATTTTTGGCCGGATTTGGGATTTGATTTAGGATTCGATCTTTATCATTTGGAATTATTTTCTTGGGCTTTAATTGATGTATTTGAGTTGCTTTTGGCTAGTTTTGAGATGTTCGGAGGTCACTACGCGCGTGATGGCATTTTTGGAGCATCGCTTGGCTTGCTCGGTATTGTAATTGACTTGTTCGAGGTAAGTGTTTTGCCTAACTTTGTTGAGGGAATTTTTCCTCCTAATTGCTATTGTTTGCCACAGGCGGGGGTGATACATATATGAGGTGACGAGCATATATGTATGTGTCGGGGTTAACCATGCTCGGGCATAGATTGTGCTATAATTGTGTTTTATAGAATTTCGTAATTTCCTTAATCCATGCCTTACCTGTTTTACCGATATTAAGAACGTAATATAAAATGTTAGTAATCAAGACTTAGCCTAATATCAATTGATCAAATTTGATAGAATTCTGAGAATACATTGATGTATCTAGTTTGGTTCATCTCTATGCCTAATCACTACTACCTTGCTACGGTTGATATTTGAGGTGTTGGATTCTATACTTGTGTTACTGATAAAATGTGAAATTTGTGGAAGTACTTGAATTGTACGGCCCTTGAGGGCTTGTTGAATCATTGCTGGCTTAGAAATTCAGTGATTGAAATATGTTGGATTATTCGTTTGAACACTCTTCTCGATGTTATTTACACTACATGCCTTGCCATTTTATTGTTATTCATATGCTTGGTGAGGAAGAGTGTAAAGAACGAAGGGTGATGTCGTGCCATTGTTTATATTCATTATCATGTGAGGAAGAGTGTCAAGCACGAAGGGTGATGCCGTGCCATTTCATATACATTATCATGTGAGGAAGAGTGTAAAGCACGAAGGGTGATGCCGTTCCATTCCATATACATTACCATGTGAGGAAGAGTGTAAAGCACGAAGGGTGATGATGTGCCATTTCATATACATTACCATGTGAGGAAAGAGTGTAAAGAACGAAGGGTGATGTCGTTCCATTTCATTTATATTGTTATGTTTTTAATATTGTGAGGTCATGGCACGAAGGGTGTTTCCGTGCAGGTGAGGATGAGGGCATGCATTATGATGTGATATCTGTTTTCCATGTATACATTTTCGCCTTTACCTTGATCTGTCATTGTCGCCATTATACATTTTGTGAGATATATTGTTATTGTCCCGTACTTGACCTCTATCTCAATGGTTGTTGTGTTGTCCATGTCTTTTACTTGCTTAACTTTCACATGCCATGCCTATTTCCTGATTTTATAATTATACTTATGTTGTATCTATTTTTTTGTACCATAGTGTAAGTCTTCCACCATGCTAGTCCTTCATGTCCTTACTTGTTAACTTTTGAAGATCATGTGTTTCCTTCTTGCTTGCTATATTGTACTTAGACATCCATCATGCTTGTTAATTGAAATTATAACCCTTTTTTTCCTAATTGTGGTCATTATCTCCGTGTTCACTGCTTAGTCTGTTACTAATGTTCTTTTGTACATTCTTGTGTATTATCAATGCTTGCATATTCCCTTCCTTGTCATTTCTATTGTCGGTATTTCTATCATTTAGTTGGCATTGTTTTACACATATATGGTGAGGATGAGATAAACGCACGAAGGTTGTTGCGGTGCCGTTAGACTTGATGTCTTGAGTACTTTATCACCCTAAAAAGGTATATGAGGTGATTGTTGTGGTTCATGGGCTTTTGTTCTAAGGAAAGGGCCGGTTGAGATGTTGGAAACTGTTAAATTGTGATACTTTCTGATACTCTTCTATTTCCTGTCACAGTCGCATTGGGTACTCTATTCTATTATTCTGCCTTTTGGTTATATTGCTAGTTTACATTATAGAGTTTATTAATGAGTATCTTTTAACTAAAAATCTCGTCACTACTTCGACGGGGTTAATCAAGATACTTACCAGTACATGGGGTCGGTTGTACTAATACTGCACTTCTGCACACTCTAGGCAGACTGTTGGAGCGGAGCTGCTGAAGAAGTCGGGATCTGACCCAGAAGATGTTCATGCATTCTCTATAGAAGTTGCCACTTGTCCTTGGTAGTGCTATACATTATTAATTTGTTCATGTAGTTTTCAAAGAGAATGTGTATTTATTCATACCAGCTTTGTGTATTCTAAGTCTTAGAAGCTCATGAGTCGTACTACAAGTTCTTGGGGAAAATTGTAACGGTTCAGATAAACCCTAATTAAATTTTCTATAACTGTATTTAGTTTGTTTCTTTTTGTTAATTGGCTTACCTAGCAGGTCAAGTTAGGTTCCATCATGACCTGTGATTTTTGGGTCGTGACAAGGAGTTGCTTGATAAGGGTTTCATCAGGCCCAGTGTATCACCTTGGGGTGCTCCGGTATTATTTGTGGAAAAAAATGATGGCTCTATGCGTATGTGTATTGATTATCGGCAGTTGAACAAGGTTACAGTGAAACACAGGTAGTCTTTGCCTCGCATTGATGATTTATTCGACCAGTTACAGGGTTCCAGGGTATTTTCCAAGATTGACTTGCGATCTGGCTATCATCAGTTGAAGATTCGGGAGCCGGACATCTCGAAGACTGCCTTCAGGACCAGATATGGTCACTATAAGTTTCTTGTCATATCATTTGGGCTGACCAATGCCCAGCAGCTTTTATGCATTTGATGCACAACGTGTTCCGACCTTATCTTGATTCTTTCGTCGTTATGTTTATTGACGACATCCTAGTATATTCCCGATCTCGGGAGGATCATGAGCAGCACTTGAGGACCGTGCTTCAGACTTTGAGGGAGAAGAGATTGTATGCAAAATTCTCTAAGTGTGATATCTGGCTTGATTCAGTGGCGTTCTTGGGCCACATAGTGTCTTGTGATGGGATCAAGGTAGATCCTAAGAAGGTGGAGGCGGTGCAGAGTTGTCCTAGACCGTCATAAGCTACTGAGATCCGCAGTTTCCTTGGTTTGGCAGGGTACTATCGCCGCTTTAGAGGGATTTTCATTCATTGCAGCACCTATGACCAGATTGACCTAGAAGGGTGATCCGTTCAGGTGGACTAAGGAGTGTGAGGAGAGCTTTCAGAAGCTCAAGACAGCCCTGACTACAGCCCCAGTGTTGGTATTGCCTACAGTTTCAGGGTTTTATACAGTCTATTGTGATGCCTCGAGGATTGGCCTTGGAGCGGTATTGATGCAGGATGGTAGGTTGATTTCCTACGCATCCAGACAGTTGAAGGTGCATGAGAAGAACTATCTGGTTCATGATCTCGAGTTGGCAGCTATTGTTCACGCCCTGAAGATCTGGCGTCACTATTTGTACAGTGTTCCCTGTGAGATTTTCATGAATCACCAGAATTTGCAGTACTTGTTCAGGTAGAAGGACCTTAATTTGCGATGGCGGAGGTTGTTGGAGCTACTCAAGGACTATGAAATCACTATATTATACCACCCGGGGAAGGACAATGTAGTGGTTGACGCCTTGAGTCGCCGGGCGGAGAGCTTGAGGAGTTTGGCATATCTTCCGGTAGTTGAGAGGCCTTTAGCCTTGGATGTGCAGGCCTTAGCCAGTCAGTTCGTGAGATTGGACCTTTCAGAGCCTCGCCAGGTATTAGCTTGTGTGGTTGCTCGGTCTTCTCTTTATGACTGCATCAGAGAGCGTCAGTATGATGACCCCCACCTTCTGGTTCTTCAGGACAGGGTCCGACGAGGTGATGCCAGAGATATGACTATAGATGATGATGGCGTGATGAGGATGCAGGGTCAGATGAATGTGACCAATGTAGATGGGATTCAGGAGATGATTCTTGAGGAGGCTCATAGCTCGCGGTACTCCATTCATCCGGGTGCCGCGAAGACGTACCAAGATTTGAGATAGCACTATTGGTGGAGAAGGATCAAGAAGGATATAGTGGGGTTTTTGGCCAAGTGTCTCAATTGCCAGCAAGTCAAATATGAGCACTAGAGGCCCGGTGGATTACTTCAGAGGTTAGAGATCCTCGAGTGGAAATGGGAGCGGATCACCATGGACTTTGTAGTTGGACTTCCATGGACTTTGAGGAAGTTCGATGCTATTTAGGTGATCGTGGATCGGCTGACCAAGTAAGCTCATTTTATTTTGGTGCTGACCACTTATTCTTCAGAGAGATTGGCTAAGATTTATATCACAGAGATCTTCCGTCTTCACGGTATTCCAGTATCTATCATCTCAGACAGAGGTACTCAGTTCACATCACGGTTCTGGAGAGTCGTACAGCAGGGTTGGGCACTAGGGTGGAGATGAGCACAGCCTTTCATCCTCAGACGGGCAGGTAGTCCGAGCGCACGATTCAGATTCTTGAGGATATGCTCTGTGCCTGTGTGATGGAGTTCGGAGGGTCATGGGACCAGTTCTTTCCACTCGCAAAGTTTGCCTACAACAACAGTTACTAGTCCAGCATTCAGATGGCACCGTATGAGGCTTTGTACGGTAGGCGGTGCCGGTCCCCAGTGAGTTGGTTTGAGCCGAGCGAGGCCTTATTGTTGGGTACAGATTTGGTCCAGGATGCCCCGGACAAGGTGAATGTAATTCAGGAGAGACTTCACACAGCCCAGTCCATGCAGAAGAGTTATGCGGACCGGAAGGTTCACGATTTGGCATTTATGACTGGTGATCGAGTGTTGCTTCGGGTATCGCCTATGAAGGGCGTCATGAGGTTCGGGAAGAAAGGTAAGTTGAGTATGAGGTTCATTGGTCCTTTTAAGATATTGTGGCGTATTGGGGAGGTTTTTTACGAGCTTGCCTTGCCTCCTAGCCTAGCAGAAGTTCATTCGGTATTCCACGTTTCTATGCTCCGGAAGTATCACATGGATCCGACTCATGTATTGGATTTCAGCTCAGCCAGTTGGACAAGGATCTATCTTATGTTGAGGAGCTAGTAGCCATCTTGGATAGGCAGGTCAGAAAGCGCAGATCGAAGGAGGCAATTTGGGAGACCGAGCCGGATATGTGTATCCAGTAACCTCATCTTTTCTCAACTTCAGGTATGTCTTTATACTCATTCGAGGACGAATGATTGTTTTAAAAGGGGGAGAATGTAATGTCCCGGCCGGTCGTTTTGATATTTTGAGCCCGAAACCCTAATAACTGCTTTCCCCAAGTTTATTTCTGTTGTTGGTACTTGCCAGAGTGATTAGTTACGGAATTCGGAGAGTTTTGGGACACATAGTCCCTAATTGTGAGTTTAAGCCTTAGAAATCGGATTGTAGTCGAAATTGCATGAAGACGTATCCGGAATGGAAATATGTCGCCTCTGTTAGCTCTGTTGAGTGATTTTGGGGTTAGGAGTGTGTCCGGAGTGTGTTTTCGAGGTCTGTGGTAGATTTAGGCTTGAATTGGCGAAAGTTGGAAATTCGGCGATTTCGGTCGATAGGTGAAATTTTGATATAAGGCTCGGAATCGAATTTTGGAAGTGCCTCTAGGTTCATAGTGTCATTTGTGACCTTTGTGTCAAATTTGAGGTCATTCGGACTAGTTTTGACTTATTTCGGCATCGTTTGTGGATTTTGGAAATATGTTAAGTTCTTAGGCTTGGATTCACGTGTAATTCGTGTTTTTGGTGTTATGTGAGGTGGTTTGAAGGCTCGACTAAGTCTGTACGATGTTAGATGACAGGTTGGTAGGTTTGGTTGAGGTCTCGGGGGCCTCGGGTGTGTTTCGGATGCTCAACGGGTCATTTTTGGACTTGTGGTGATTCTTGTTTTGCTGGTGTGAGCGCAGCCAGATTTTTTTAATTGCGATCGCGTAGAGCAAGTAGGAGGCCAGTCAAGTTAATGCATTGCGACCGTATAGAATGGAATGTGATCGTGTAGTGAAGGCAGCTTGGTCATCGCGTTCGGGTGGGCTAGGCCGTGTTCGCGTAGAAGGAGTGAGGCAGCAGTGGACTAGAGCGTTTCTATATGCAGTCGCGTGAGGTAAAACGCGATCGCGTAGGTCTGAGGGGAGTGAAGCATCGCGTTCGCGTAGTGTAAAAATTAAGGCGCGTGTTTTTTTTTCTTCGCGATCGCGTTTGGGCTTCCGCAATCGCAGTGAAGGATCATCTGGGCAGATTTTATACACCCAATTACGAGGGTTAAGTCATTTTTCATAAATTGAAGTTGAGAGCTCGAGGTTAGGCGATTCTTAGAGGGATTTTCACTTGGGTGTTTGGGTTAAGTGATTCTTACTCGGTTTTGACTATTTCCCGCTAATCTATGCTTAATTTTATCATCTAATTTCGAAATTTGGGGTGAAAAGTTGGGAAAAATTAGCAAAAGTTCCTCGGCCAAAATTTTGGGGTTTGATCGAGATTTTGGTATTGGATTTGAGTAAAATTGGTATGGTTAGACTCGTGAGCGAATGGGTTTTCGGAATTTGTGATTTTACCCGATTCCGAGACGTGGGCTCGGGGGACTTTTTGGGAAATTTTCCTAATTTCGCGCTTTAGCTTCGAATTGATTAGTCAAACTAGTTGGTTGTAGTGATATTTACATTATGTAGTTTATTTGAATAGATTCGGGTCATTCGGAGTTGGATACTCGTGGAAAGAACATGGTTTCGAGTTGATTGAGCAGTCGAGGTAAGTGGCTTGCCTAACTCTGTGTTGGGGACTTCCCCTTAGGTTGTTCAAACATTTATTGTTATGTGGGTGCCGTGTACGTGAGGTGACGAGTACATACACGGTCCATTGTTGCAAAAATCCCATTTTCCTTCCAAAATTTATAAAATTGTCTTTCTCATATTACACTGCTTTAACATGTTAAATTGCTTAGCTTAGATTAGAAAGGCATGCCTACGTGTCTAATTGTCTACTTGATGCTTTGTGTGGCTTGCTTAGTTAGGTTATTGTTTTCCCTTATCTGTGCTTAGATGAACTGTATAAAATGATGTTATTCCTGGCATTCATCATGCATCGCATATTTAAATTGGGACTACGGACGTATTCCGGGAGATCCCCCTGTACTGCATATTTAAATTGGGACTACGGACGTAATCCGGAAGATTCCCATGTACTGCATATTACTTTGGGACTACGGACGTATTCCGGGAGATCCCCCTGTACTGCATATTTAAATTGGGACTACGGACGTAATCCGGAAGATTCCCATGTACTGCATATTACTTTGGGACTACGGACGTATTCCGGGAGATCCCCATGTACTGCATATTTATTTTGGGACTACGGACGTATTCCGGGAGATCCCCATGTACTGCATATTTATTTTGGGACTACGGACGTATTCCGGGAGACCCCCCTATACTGCATAATCATTTGGGACTACGGGACGGTATCCCAGGAGATTCCACCTTGTGATACATTGTGTTGAGCCGAGCACTCTCTTTACTGTAAAACTTTGGATTATTTTCTTAAACTGCTTACTGTAGGAATTACTTATCTTTGTACTGTTTTTAAATCGATTTATATAAAAACTCAGTAGAGCCTTAACTTGACCTCGTCACTACTTGACTGGGGTTAGGCTTGGCACTTACTGGGTACCAAATGTGGTGTACTCATGCCCTTTCCTGCACATGTTTTCGTGTGCAGATCCAGTTACGAGCTATCAGCCTCGTGGATAATTGTTGTTGCTAATTCTAGGAGACTGCAAGGTATTTATGCCACGTCTGCAGAATCCTCTGAGTCCCCTTCTATTCTATCGTTTAGAGTTGTCCTATGTATTTTCCAAGACTTGTTTAGAGCTACAGTAGTTGTTAGAAGCTTGTGACTATTTGTGACATTCCGGGTCATTGGGAATTGTATTTTTGTACGAGACGAGTGGCCAGTATGTTATTTATATCATTGCCCTTATTTCCTTTATTTCTTGTGTTTTACTTCAATTTTTTTCTTAATAGTAGGCTTACCTAGTCGTAGAGACTAGGTGCCGTCACGATACCTTTCAGAGGGTAAATCGGGTCGTGACAAGAATGAAACCTTATTTGTTAGTCAAAGCCTAGTTATGTTCCATCATATTTGTACTTTTATACCTATCATAAATAAATGATGACCATGGAAATATGTTAGCCATTAAGATTATTGATCAGATGTAAGGATTAATTTTTTTTAATTATAAGAACTGTCCCCCTTTGTTCATATATTAGTAGCAAATATGATTTTAAACATGTGGCTTAGAAATTTTGCCCATATGATTCTGAACACTTTGTTTGAGATAGATTTAGCTGAATGTGCACTGTTAAGTGATACTCTAATGAAGAATAAATGATGTGTTTCTATCTAGCATGTTAACCTGTAAGTTTTAAAACAACTACTTTCATGGTTTATGAAAAGGGAGTAGAAATATATATGGCATACGTACTCCTGTTAAGAATGTGATGTTAGTAAGGGATATATGAGGTTCTTTTGTATGTTCTTTCGTAGTAATGTAAAATTTCTGGAAGATAGGAATTGTGAATTGATGCGTTTCTTTAATTTGATATGTTTTAATTGTCCTTACATTAGTATAGGGCTGCTTTACTAATCTTTATTTTCCCCTTTTTCTTTGAATGAACACTTGGAGCGACACGACTCTCCTTATCCACACATGGAGTCTTAATGAGAGACTCCCCATACTTGCTCATGGAGTCAATACATCACATTTATTTAGAATGTACCAGATATCAAGAAAACAAGTGAAACACTTGGGGACGTCTATGGTGTCCTTCTTTTAATCCCTTTGCCACTCTATTCGTGTCTAATATTTTTTATGATTGTTAAGTTATTCGTGTGTTTTGGGTTTACCTCAAGACTGGAATTTTTTTTACATTTGAGAGTTGCCGCATAAGTAAAACTGATATTGCTCTGGAATCTTCTATGTTGAGGTAAAAATATGGAATTATCTAAGTATACTACAGCTTTCAAAATTAGCTACCTTGAAGATTTATAATACTCAAAATATTTTCTACTACAGCTTTACAAGTGTTTCATTTTTATGCTCCTCATAAGCTCAAAACTGGAAGTTCTCCTTAAAGGAAAGAACGTGACTTTAGTAATTTCTTAATAGCAAAAACTTTTCAGAAGATTAAGTTCTGTTGTTTCACTCACTTCTTTAAATCAAGTTACTTTCATGACAAACTTTTAGTTTCTTATGGAAAAACTTTTTCTAAAGTATAAAAGTTAATGCCCAAACTGTTTATATA
Source organism: Nicotiana paniculata (assembly GCA_005239505.1). Lineage (NCBI taxonomy): Eukaryota > Viridiplantae > Streptophyta > Magnoliopsida > Solanales > Solanaceae > Nicotiana > Nicotiana paniculata. Next base: position 246,739 of record ML304080.1, read on the forward strand.
AAGTAATTATTTTTTTAATCATGGACTTATAGTTTTGTAATGACTCACTTCTTCAACATAGCGTTATTATACATGTATTTTCTAATTACCAGTCGTTTTTCTTTACAAAATGTTTACCATTTAGTTTTAAAATTAATTAATCTAAGTTTGGCTAGTTAATCGTAATTAACGGATCATATAAGGTGCTTTAACAACCTTCCCTGTAGGACTAAATAGAACTCTTACCTAGAATTTCTAAGATTAAGCAGACCGTAAAACAGAGTTAACTTTAAGCACTATTTAGCTAAAATTGGTGTCCTAATTCACCTTTAAGTTAATTAGGTGGAGACTCTCTTTAATTAATTAAACTTCAAAATTTTCAGTGGGTTATACTCTAATTTGACCCGTGTTGAAATAGGGTATAAAACGTAGCATTCAACCCTCTGATGAAGCATGTTGTCAAAGATGTTTTGCATCACGCGTTGGTAGGTGGCACCAGCATTCTTCAGACCGAAGGGCATCACTTTGTAGCAGTATATCCCTTTTGGAGTTCAAAAAGCATTATACTCTTCATCTTTTGGAGACATTCTGATTTGATTGTATCTGGAGGACCCATCCATGAATGACATAGCTTCATGCACTGTTGTAGCATCAACCATGAGTTCAATAATTGGTAGCGGAAAGTCATCTTTCGGACATGCCTTGTTTAGGTCTCGAAAGTCAACACAGACACGTATTTGACCGTTCTTCTTCTTGACAGGTACAATATTTGATATCCATGATGGGTACTTCACCTCTCGAATAAAGCATGCCTCGATGAGCTTGTTGACTTCGACTTCAATTTGTGGTACTAGCTCAGGTCGAAACATGCATTGTGACTGCTTCACAGGGCGCGCTCCACTTTTGATCCTTAAATGATGAACGACTACCTTAGGACTTAAACCAGGCCTTTCTTTATACGAAAAAGCGAAGACATATTTGTACTCGGTCAATAACTTGGAGTATTCCTCCTCCTACTGAGGCGTAAGAAGCGCACTAATAAAGGTTGGGCGTGGATCTTCCGGAGTACCTAAATTGATTTCCTTAAGCTCATCCACATTTCATTGACATCCATCTTCTAATTGAGGGGGATCCTCGTGGAATTCATCATCAATTCAAGGCATGGTCTATCTTCCACGGTGATGTGATAGGATGTTTCCATAAAGTCTGACTTTTCTCTTCGACTTTGGATGGTCGGCATGGATTCTTTCTCTTTCTCTGCTTCTTTACGAGGATGGCAAGTGTAAACAATGGTTCTCTTTTGCACCTTCAGTGGACCATTTGTGGATATTGACAAAATAGACTTCCTCTTCATACGTGATGGGAAAGTACTACAGATTTCTTTGTCAGTAACAAATTCAAAATGACCCCACTCCTCATGGCCTTGCTCCTTATGTTTTGACAGTATCTTTCTAAATGGTGACTTTCTTGTGTTTCTCATGCGAAAAAAGACAGAGGTATTTGAGGTAGTGGAAACTTCCTTTAGACTTTTGGAAGATACATGTTCACCTTTGTGACTTATCCTTTCAAATACCAAGACCTGAGGGGTTGAGCCTTCACTGCGATCAAACACTGAAGCCCGTTGTTTTATTTTCTTTCCCTTAACTTCCTCCATCTCCTTTACCGAGGTGTGTTGTAATGAAGCTATCTTTTTGCTTCTCTTAGATGAAATTCGAAGAGGCTCTGCCAAACTGAATCCCAACCCAAACTTTGGAGTGGCGACGTAGTGCCCTTGCTTTCTCAACTTCATTTGAGACTCATTGAGCCCATTTATCTTTTCACCAGTGACTTCGTCTTTGAGTTCTCCTAGTCTTGATGGATTGGAGAAGTCATTACCAGACTTTTCAAGCAGTATGAAGGCCTTAGGATCATAGTGCCCTTTTATTTTATCAGCTTGGAGATTGCCTTTAGTAGGCTCACAAGTCACGTATGGGATTTGTGCAACTGGTATAGTCATATGCTCCTTCAAATATTGGATATCTTTTTGACTCATTTTCTTATTTGGAGTGAATTCCTGTAGCAAAGGCTTCCCTTTATTTCGACGCTCACGCGGAACATAGCGAAAAACTAGATGCTCCTTATCAGTTTTTGTCTGTATGTCACCTTCAGATAATTACAACTTAATGGAGACTTCTTCAGTTCTCTTCTTAGACAGCTTGGTGGCAGTCCATTGAGCCTCATTTTCTTCTTTTGAATTGATATCATCTTTGTCAACTGATGATGGTTTCTCTACTTTCGATTCACAATAATCTAGGTAGAATTTTGTGTCTACAAAATATGACTCCATCTTATTGAAAGGCTTGATGTTTGCATTAATTTTGACTATCTCTCCAACCCTTTTGTACTTCAAACATTGATGCAAAGTAGATGATAACACCCCGTTCTCATGAATCCAAGGACGTCCAAGCAACAAGTTGTATGATGTTTTAGCATCTATGACGTGAATCAGGGTGTTTGACTTCATCTCACCAATGGATAATCCCACGCGTATCATACCTATGGCTCGTTGTCCTCCTTGGTTGAAACCTTGGATTGTTAGGTTACTTTTGTATAGCTCATCGATAGAGATCCCAAGCTTTTTTAGCACCATCTTTGGCATGATGTTGACAACCGAACTATCATCAACAAGTATGCGATTGAGATGTTGTTCCCGAATGACTACAAGGAACATAGGTCTGTTATGTGGCTTAGACCCCAGCAGCAAGTCATCATCTGTGAAGGAAATTGTTGCGCAACACGTGACAACTTTCCATTATCATGATGTTCTTGTGTTTTCATTGGAGCAAGCTCATCATTGCTTTCCTTTTTTCGTCGGTACTAGAAACTACATGAGTTGCACCAACTTGGCCTCCATAAAAATATTTTTCAGGAAAGAATTCATGCAATGTGATGGGATTTCGGAACTTCGGGTGATAAGGCACCGCTAATCTTTTTGCTAATAGAAGATCAGATAATTTTTGGTGGTTGTAGCTTATCCACATCGCTTATTTTTGCTCTTGGCTTAGGTAGTAGTAGCCTTAAAACTTCTTGATGTCTTCGTTTCTTATGAGTGACTAGAGTCCAACCCTCATCGTCTTTGTCTTTAGACTGAGTGTCCAGCTCTAGTGAACCTTCAAGAGTTTTCCTTGGAAGATCAACTTGAACGGGCTCGAAACTTCCAAATTGTAAGAAGGCAGTGCTTGACGCATTCTGTAACCTTGAACACTTCTTTTCTTTGAGCGCGATACTTGCATGATTTGCTTCTGCTATTTCATCCATGTCTATGATGATTTTTCCTTCACTTACAAGAGTCATGATTTTCTCCTTCAAGACAAAGCATTTCTCTGTAGGGTGGATAATGACGCGATGAAACTTGCAGTATTTCGGATCGCCAACTTTACCAATTTCCTCTGGCCTTTTTGATTCATGGAGATCGATGACTTTCTTGGCCAGCAATTCATCAAGGATTGTGGATACGTCTGAATCTGGAAATTGATTGGACGCTCAAAACGTGAACTTGTTCTATTTCTCCCGAGACTTGATTATTCCAGCCTTACACATCCCCAACTTGTATAAAAGGGGTCCTAAACCTATTTTGGAAGGGAGAAGAATGTTTTTTATAGTAACTTTTGACGAAGGGAGAGCACAGAGTCGCCATGGAGGTCGGGTTTCATCTTTCTTCCATCAAACTTTGTGATTTTTATGTGTCTTTGTATGATTTGTTTTTTGGCTACCATGTCTATGTGGAGATAAACTTCACGTTTCAGGGTTGTGGTTCTTTCGTGACTATTGATATTCGGATATTGATTTTTCTTTCTTGAATTATCATATTTTTTTATTTATTCAATATAGCGCTTAATTATTTGATTGCTTGATCACCAATTGAATATTATCTACGAATCTAGAGTTGAACTCGAAAGTGGGAACTCTAGATTGCATATAGGATTGGGTAGAGCAAGTCTTGAACCTGGGCATCGGGGAATGGATTCGCGGTTAGGATAAACATATACCTAATTGTCTTGCTTGGTTGATGCACATGAATTATAAATGTGTTATTGTTGATTCTAACTCCATAGACATATAGGCGTTAGGTTAGCTTGAATAGGCGAGTAAGGACTCGACAGATTCTTATGAGCAGTATTAACCTTGTCAACCAATAAATCAGATAAATTAGTTATTCAATTCAATTGAATAATACAATAGGAATTTTAGATAGCCCATGACCCTAGATCGTTTTCATTACATTGATAACATAAAAATATGTTCTTCCTTTGTTCAGGGTTCATTATTTGTTTTCTTTTATTTTAATTATATTAGAATCAAATACTTCTAAGTTTAATTCTTGTTTAGATAATTAGGATAGTCTAATTTAGTTAATAGTTAATCATAAGTCCATGTAGGTTTGACACTCTATCTTATCACTTTATTACTTGACGACCGTGTATTCTTGCGTGTGCGTTTGGCCGCAACAACCATCTATGAATCCCAGCTTATTCCTCCGTAGAAGTGCAACTCCCATTGCTCTAATACCATGACAAAATCCACTGAATTCCTAATCACCATTGAAATGAGAAAGAATAGAAAACAAAGGAAGAGAGCACATGCAGAGCTCGGAGAATTTTTGTGTAGAATGAAAAGTTAAGTACAAAATGAATGAGCTAGCTTCGTTATATATAATGTATAACTACCTCCTAACTAACTGACAGTTGTAGCCAGCTGTACACCTATCCTCCACTAACAATAGAATTAGCAACTAACAACTAACTCAACTCAACTTACAAACTAGTTACTGGTAGCTTTAGTGCTTCAGTGCACAGTAAGACATTTATCCAACTCACAGTTAGTCCATTTAAGAAGAATACTTCCTTTTATTTTAAAATAATTTAGTTTAAAGTTCTCTATTTACCTTTAATTTCATGTTTTATAGTGTCAAAAATTTCATGCGACTTAAGAGCACAAATTTTAAATGTTTTCTTCCCCTTTTAAAACTTCTTTAATAGAAAAACAAAAAGAAAATATATCACACAAAATAAAAGGAAAGAATAAAATTTAGTGAACTGATCTTTAATACAAAAACAAAAGAAAAGGAATTATGATCAATCCACCACTCGTTCCGGAGGTACTTCATTTGGTACCACCTTTCCACTGCCAAAAGATTCGACACTTCACATTGGTGATTATGGACCAGGTAAAAAAGAGTACCGTACCACAAATAGCAGTACCAATCAATCAAACAGTATCGACATTTGTTGTACGATATTTCTTTTTATCTCACATATTTGTGGGTTCATATTTCACGCATTTAAATCCACAAAATTTCGGAATCATAAAATTATAAGACAAAAATAAAAAAGTCTCACACAACTAATATCAATTATACGAAACACAAAACAAAATTTTTCAGTCAGGAGAAACAACTTTTGGTGGGACATGCATTAAACAATTCACTGCCTTCGTTGAATTGGTACAATTCGCATTATTGTGATTAAAATCGATTGGGTGCTCTACTTTGATAAAGAACATCTCCACTTTGCAGTCAATTGGCTGCTCCAATAAAGATACGGACATTCTTTTACAAGTACAGGAGTAAATTGGAAAGAGATATTTGAGGAACACTAGCCTAAAAAAATTACTCGAATGTAATGAAATCACCTGCATTTAATTTATATTCTAGCATTTGATACTTTTGTTATTTCGTCATTTGCATTTAATTGGAACAAGGATGTCGATACTCGATACCAATAATAATTTATGTAACAAGAAGATCACCTAGCTGGGTTCAGTTGGTCTCCCATGGTTGAGAAAGTTATAAAATAATCCCTTAAATATGCTTTAAATAATTTTAGTTTCGTAATTTCGTCATAAGTGATTATTTTTTGTCTCCAAGAAATGTTTAATTAACTCTAGCAATTAGATTTAACAGAAATTGTAAATGAAGAAGATTTAACCAGATATACTAGAAAAATCTTGTCAGAAATTGCATATCAAAAAACTGAACCTTACACCAGAAATATAACAAAATTAGCAAAATTATTGCTCCTTAAAACTGCACCAGACACTACAAATAAACCAAAATAATATAAACTGCAAAAATTATACCTCTAAATGTAAATTTAGCAATTAGAGTATGTTAAATACTCTATTTGACAGATATCAAAAGTGATCACTCTAGGTAATTTAAAGGACCAAAATTGCTCGAAAATATATTTGCAGACTATCTTGAACTTACCCCAAATATAAAGGATCATTTTTGTCATTTTCTCCATTTTCTTATATACTCACGCATTATTTTGTTCTTGTTCTAACATGTTAGGTGTATAATTAACTTTTTATATTTATCTAGTGTCAGTGCATACAAGTTAGCTTGTTTTTTAGTAATTGACTATTTAAAATGACTTGATTCATATATACTGCCACAAAAAAATTATACTATGAACGGACTTTAGCACTTTTGCCTCCCATTTATTGGTAAATTTTAATTTTAGTCGTTGTGATATATGACTAAGCATGTTTGACCTTCAAATAATTAAACTGTTTATTTTTGTTCCTTTAAATTGGAAATATTACATTTACACTATTATTAGAATTATATTATCCTCAAATACAGAGTAACACTACAAATTTCATGACATAATACATGGGTTCAAAGGTGAATAAGTAAATATGTAAGTTTGTTTACCTTGGTAATTACAATTATATTTGATTTTGTGGTTCTAAAAATATGTGATTTATTTTAATACTAGTTGTTTAGGCAATAGATACTAAGTAAAAGTTAAGAAAAATGAGATAAGAGCAAAAGACAATGGAATTATGCAAACCAAACAGACTTGAGACGAGGTCTCGAGCTGGCCGAAACTGGGCCTCGAGGTCGAGCTAATGTGCTTTAATGGAGGCGATCAATGGGGGAATAACAGTGTAGAGGGCCTCAAGAATAGCCTCTTTATGCTCAATAATGTGCAATAAATGAAAAACAATAAATAAAATATGATAAATTGAAGCAATAAATCAATGGAGCAATTGTAGAGTATGTTTAAGTTAGAGAGCACAGAATATTCTTGTTCTTGTATTGAATATCCTATATCTTACAAAATGACAAAGGTCCCCTTTATATAAGAGGGGGAATCCCAACATAGTACATGTGTAATTATTATAAAAAAATGCAGTTGGTACAGCTATTTAATGTTACGGTACGGACTTATACTATTCTTGCGGATTTGGTCAGCTTTAACCACGTGCATTTTGGGAATTTTCAGTTTTTCCATGATGATCATCGATTTATACCGCCCCGAGGTAGAGCGTGGAGAATCCTCGATATGCTTCCTCGATGTCAAACCTCGAGCTGTGCTTTGAGCCCTCTGTGAAGACGAGCTATGAGATGCCATAATGATCATAAAATTGGGCTCTCCAATTTTAGCCATATACAAAATTTTTGAAGATTCACAAGCAATTGGATCAAAAGTCTACATTTCAATTAACTCAATGTTAACTATGCTTAATCAGATATGACAAGAATTAAAGTCAAAATTCATCAATAATTTAGGGACAAAAAGCATATCAATACTTCCCTACTATAAACATAGTTTAACTGGTTATAACAGATTGATTACCATATTTGTTAAGTTATAAATCGATATTTAGTGTAAAACACTTAGCTGTGATTAAACATAAAGTGATGTGATATGTAATTCTTTTTTCATCATCAGCGCATAAAATAGTCAAACTCATTAAACTGATTGGCAAGTAAAATTAAAATTCACACATACTTAAATAAATGTTATTTTTAGGAAATATAAAATTTGATGGTACTCTTAATTCCTAACAAGAAAACTTCACCATAGAAAAGTAAACTAATCATGTTATTCTGAAGTGCAAAGGACAAGAAACAATAGATAAAATTATGCTAAAATTGAATACAAAGTAAGAAACCTTGCACCTTCTGCTATTAATTAGTTTTAATCCATATTCGTTAGCTTCCATCACTAAAATCATCAGTTCACTTCGTTTCACATACTTTGAATCATATTACAAAATGCATAAGGATGTACGACGGCTTTTTTTTTAGTTTGTTATTATTATGTTGGAATTCAAGAAATTTAGTCTATCTTTTAGACTTTTTGATTTTTCTATTATTTATCTTATGCGTAGCTCAACCAATTGCTTTATGTCAAACTGGCTATTCTCAGTTTGTATGTTGAACATATTCTTCATTTTTTATAATATCGTGACTTTTATATCTACATTTTTTTGCACTGCACTTATTACTCTATCTCTCATGGAGTTGAAAATGATTTAACATTTTAAAAATATTTAAATTATACCAGGAAGTTGCTTGCAATGTCTTTTAAATCCACTTGGCAAAAAAATAGAAAATATAGTTGTAGGAATTTTAAAAAGTATGCAGTATTTAAAAACTCTTTTTAAAGGTCTGAAAAGAATGAAACTAAAAACTGCTTTTAGTAAGGATTGAAGTTTGCTGCTTAAGAATAGCCTTGTTTTTTTTTGTTTTTTTTTATATGATAATATAGAGAAGCAAAAGGTGCGTATTCATTTTCAAATTATGTGGAGCTACATTTTGTTTTTCCTTCTAGGTAGGGAGATTGAGAAATTGATCTCTTTGCCACTTGGAATCTTTTTTGAAGCTTATGCTTTAAGTTCATTATATTTAACATATCTTTTTCGTAAGTTTTAAAATTAAATTTTAAAATTAGATGGTATTATTTTCTTTGATTTATAGAGAGTTACATTTCTCATAAAGTATTAAAACACCAAACAACTAAAATTTGATATGTACTAACTTTCGTAATACAATTATATTTGTAGAGTTCAACTAATTTTCTTTTGCTGAATCTATCTATCTATATATAGGAAATGAAAAAGCTGATGTGACACATCTCTTTGGCTTGAAAAGCTATTTATCTTTTTTCACAATTTTTTGAGATTTCTCTCCTATTTTAACCATTACCTCAACAATAATTAACTAAGAAAAAACAAAACGTTTACATTGAAAAAGCACTGTTTCACTTATAAAAGAAGTCTTAACAGTTTCTTCTTCCATCTTGATAATGGAGAAGCCGTTAAGTTTACCTCCTTTTGCATGTTGTGATCCTATTTTTTCTCTTTCTGACACTAATCTGTTCTTTCCGTTTTACTGAATAATACATCATTATGATCCATAAATTAATTTCTGGTTATTATTTCCATTCGTTCCGTTTTACCAAAGTATTTAATGTACATTATTATGATTCATGAATGGTAGTACCCTTTATATATTATTGAAGTATTCTGTATTCCACGGGATTTGGCAATCAAGTAAATGGAAGAAGATTCAGAGGTCCATGAAGCAAGTTATTGAGTGAAGAGCAAATATGTCTTATTTTCCGATTCTCCAACTATCATTTCTTGAGAGAGATATAGAAACACACAACAGATACCATCCAATCTCCTGTTGCTTTTTTTTTTTTTCCTTATTTTAAATCGGTAGAAATTTATTGTTATTCTGTTTTATATATTTCTCTTATTTAGTGGATGTAATTTTATTTTTTGGTGATTCATTGATGTATTATTTTTGGCTGATTATTATGGTTTTTAACTGGTATGGCTCTCTTCTTTTTTGTTTCTTTCTGCTTTGGGACCTTAGCTAGAGTGTAACTTCTAATTTTGATCTCAATAGTATGAGTTTTCTTAAAGTGAAAGCAGGTTTGTCAAGGTATTACAATTTCTCTGTCAATTGTTGTGTAAGCATATTATGCTTTTTATCCCGTTATTTGTACAATTCAAAATTGTAGTAGATGAAGATAACACAGAGTTGTAGTATAGAAGTCAATAATTATATATCTTATTTCTTTCTATAAATAGGTTGTGTCTCGTTACTCGAGTTTACTCCATTATCTTTGTTATTTTTGGATTAAGGAGAGGAAAGAAAAATAGGAAGAGGAAAAGGTTAAAATAAATGCAGTACCAAAGTAGGATAGAAAAGAGGGTAAAAGAGGATAAAGAGGAAGTCGGCAATAGGGTTCATTTAGATGATAGAGTGAGATTAATGAATAGAAAAAGTTAGAAAAAGAAGAATAATAAAAGAAAAATGATGTTAAAAAGGAGAGCGAACACAAAAACTTATTTTTCCCCTATTTTGGTTTATTTTACTTTGTTTTTTTTTTATTTTAATTGAATAGAAGAAAGTTCATCAAATAAAAAATTTACTATCTGAAGATAGCAACAACAAGAAAAGTTCTTTGATACATATATTTCAATTATATTCTACTAAGGTGTATAAATCTCCCCACATACACACGGAACAGAACGTATGAAAATATATCGTTCACATAAAGATCAAATTATACTAAGAGGATCCATATATTGATTTTATCAATATGTACACTTAATTTTTTTTAATCAAATACCTGAAAATTTTATTTCACATGACTAAATATATATATAT
>MDKI01276785.1:0-17831 GCA_005239505.1 Nicotiana paniculata
AAGTCGTGAGCAGCTCCATTTCAGGTATTATGACTTGTAGGTGTGGTCGGAATTGAATTTTGGAAAGCTTAGAGTTGGTTTGGAAAAAAAATTCTCATTCCAGAAGCCTTAAGTTGGAAGAATCAGCTAAGATTGGAATTTTAAGTAAACGACCTCCGAATCGAGATTTAAAGGTTCCAGCAGGTTCGTATGATGATTTAGTACATGGGCGTATGTTCGGATCGGGTTTTGGATAACCCGGGAGCGTTTCGGCGTATATTGTTAAAGTCAGCATTTTTGAAGGTATTTCCTGAGTTTGGCTTGAAGCGCATTTCAGTGATGTTGACGTCCGTTTGGGATTCCGAGTCTGGGAATAGCTTCGTTTTATGGTGATTCTGGAGTTGGGAGCGCAATCGGAAGTGAATTTGGATGACCGTAGGTCATTTTGGAGTCATTTGGCTAAAGATAGAAATTAGAAGGTTTTGAGAAATCCGATCGGAAGTGGAAATTTTGATATCGGGGTTAGAATGCGATTTCGGAAGTTGGATCAGGTCCGAAATGTCGAATATGTCTTGTGTGCAAAATTTGAGGTCAATCAGACGTGATTTTATAGGTTTCTGCATCGGATGTAGAAGTTGGCAATTTCTAAGTTCATAAAGTTGGGATTTGAGTGTGATTCGTGGTTTCGATGTTGTTTGGTGTGATTTGCGTCCTCGAGCAAGTCCGTATTATGTTTTGGAACAGGTTGGTATAATTGGACGGGGTCCCAGGGGCCTCGGGTGGATTCCGGGTGGTTAACGGATCAATATTTGAAGTTGAAGAAAGCTAAAGGTTGTTGTCATCTGGTGTGACCGCATCTGCGAGGCTTTAGTCGCAGGTGCAGCTAAGGTCTCCGCAGGTGCGAAATTGGGCTTGAGACAAGGAGGCCGCAGGTGCGGGAGATTTGGGCGTACCTGCGAAAGCGCAAGTGCGACAAGGGGATCGCAGGTGCGGAAATAGGCCTGGGCAGATTGTTTTTAAGCGAGAATTTGGACATTTCCCCATCTATTTTCATATGCTATGGGCGATTTTGAGGAGCTTCAAGGAGAGGATTTCGTCAAGGATCGCAAGGTAAGTAATTTCTTCACGTTTTTGAATTAAATACAAGATTATTACATAGATTTGGTAGAAAATTCAGGAAAATTTGGGAATGTTGAAGGAAACCTAGAAAAATGGTAATTTGGACTTTTAGCCATGAACTTGAGCATGGAATGTAGAGTAAATTGTATATTTGAACTAGTAAGGCTATGGGTAGAGTATATCTTCAAGAAATTTCGGATTTCGGGCTTGTGGGCTCGAGGGCATTTTGGTCATTTCACTAAGCGAGGTCGGGAAGTTATATAAATTGGAATTGTTGCAAATATTAGAGTATATTTTCATTGGTTTGTCGTTGTTTGGATAGTTTTGGGACGTTGTTCGTCCGTTGGAGTCGTCGGAAGGGCTTGGAAGCCGGTTATGAAATTTTGGAGCAAGGTAAGCCTCATTTCTAACTTTGTGAGGGGGAATTGTCCCCTTAGGAGAATTAATTAAGGACATGCTATTATCTTCGGGGTCTACGTACGTACGAGGTGACGGGAGTCCGTGCGTAGCTACTATTATGCCTTGTCCAGATAGTCTAGGACCCACTAGCATGCCTTACGTGTTGTACCTGTAATCCTGCCTGTAATACCAAACTGGTGATATAATCGAAATCGTAATTGAATATCTGAAGAAGACTAGAGTTCATTTTCTTAATTATCTAGGAAGATAATTTATTCCTCCGTGGATAATTGTGTACCTTATAGGGTTGTATTACAGAATTATCATTAAACTTGGCAAATGAGTTTCAAAATAATGATTTAAGAGCTATATTTCATGTCCCTTTAAAAATAATTTTACCACTTTCCTGAGAAAATGACTTTCTTGATAAAATGGGGACTTATTGTGTGTACATGTGTAACTTCGGGTGCCTGAGTCTCATGTATGATTCGCGAGCAGGATGACACTGTATTTGTGTATATTCATATGAGCACCTGAGGCGCAGGTATGATTCCCGAGCAGGCTAGCCTTAGTATTTTATGTATAACCACGTCGCATGATCGATTCGCGAGCGGGGCTGATATCGGCCGTTCGACCCTCGGCAGTGCACAGTTTATGTTTATGTTGGTTCGGGCCGTCGACCCCCGGCATTGCTTGCGCATGATATTTACTGCGTAATTGCTGTGTGATATACATGTTTATAGGCCTAAGTAAGTTTTAATGGCCATTTATGAGGAAGGAGAATTTATGTGTAAAATGTGAAATAAGTCTGATGTTTCTTATCCCGGATTATGATTTAAATTGTCAACTGAAATGACGAAGACTTAAAGTGTTAAATGTGGAAGGAGTTGATATTATTTATTCCTGAATTTTAATAAATTGTCTTTGACATTCATTCTTAGTGTCTCACTTGAATATACTAAATTGACCTCTAGCAAGTGTCTAACTTGACCTCTCGTCACTACCTCTCTGAGGTTAGGCGGGCGACTTACTAAGTACATGTTATTTTTGTACTCATGCTACACTTGCTGTGCATTTTATTGCACAGGTACTTTCATAGCGATGGGGAGGATCGGATACTTAGGCGAGCTGCATCATCCGGAGGCGATCCGCAACTGACAGAATCTCCCTCATACTGTATTATATTATTTTAAATTTCTTTGTCCACTTGTATTTTGGACAAGCTTTGTAAAAATTGTAAAATTCTTAGAAATTTCTCATGTACTTGTGACACCGGGTTTTGGGATGTGGTGGGATATATTTGTTAAAATAGGACTATTCAGACCATTGTTTTACTTGGAAGATTTTATTTAGCTAACATGTAATAAAGTGAAAGGAAATGATTTTTTTCATAAATGATAAACAGGAATTTATTTCGACTAATTAATGGTTGGCTTGCCTGACAATGGTGTCCGGCGCCATTGCGACCGTGGGGATTTTGGGTCGTGCCAATTTGTCTGTGCGTACGTTGCTTATATAGCAGATGATTTAGTGCATAGAGTTTAGCTTATACACGGAATATTAAATCATCGGTTCTTAAGTCATAGAGTTTATGTTCACAATCTAGTGATGGAATTGGACAAACCATCAGAATGATTGTAGCACAAGATTAAATATAATTTATCTTGATTATGTGAATTGTTTGATTCAGACTTCTTGTGCTAGTATATTTTGTATGTATTGAACGGATCAAGTAGAGATAAGTATTTCATAATGACTTAATAAGATAATTTCTCTAGTCCATTCAATGTACTTATACTCTTAATTTTGATATAATTATTATTAGTTGTGTGTGTCATTTATTGTTTTGATTTATTAAAATGCGAGATTCTTTTGTGAGTCAATAAGCCTGGTAAATTGGACAATAATGATATACATTTCCGAAGTAATAATTATTTGTAGAATTCATGTCTCGATTTTTTAGATTGATGATACTCCTTTATGAAAGCTTATAAGTTTTCATGTGTAAACCCGGTCGGTGAATTTTGTATCCAACACATGAAATAAGTTAAGCGAAAGTCTAAAGGACGTAATAGATAAATTAAATAGTCAGTAATTTAATTTGTTTTGGTTAATATCTAAATCTTAACATGTGGAGTTAAATAATATTTATGGAAGAATTTCGAAATTGGACTAAGGAGTGAATTACGAATTTTTAGTGAAATAATTCGTAATTTATTATGGTAGAAATTAATTTCAAATTTCGAAATTAATTCCATAATAGCAAGCCTTGTTAATTAAATTATGTGGTCCATACTATGCCTAAATAATAGGAAATAAAGGAAACCCTTCCTTAGTGGAAGAAGAAAACCTAATAGGTTTTGGAAAAGGGTTTTAACCTTAAAAAATGTGGCTATATATATTCCATATAGGCTGTCCGTTTTTTGCAGTGGTTTTACACGTTTTTCTTCCTTGGAATTTCGCCCACCCGAAATTTTCTCTTTCCGGATATTATTTGGGCAACACGGTAGAAGACTGTGGAGGTTTCGCGGAGGCCGTGGTCTTGCAACTCTGGAACTGAAGACCGAGATTAATCTGCTTTGTTCACACTTCAAGAGGTAACTCGAATAATCTCTGTATGTGCTAATTGTTTAATTTACACGTGAATATGATACTGTAATTGCTTCCGCTATGATATATAATCTAACAATAAGTATTAGAGCCTACTCACGTCTAATTAAATGATTACGATGAACATGAAAAGTAGTATCATGTTAATATGTAAGTTTTGAATTACATTAAAGATTGTTTTTCTGTAAAACTGCATTGTTTTTTAGCATGAACATTTGTTGAGTATTATGATTATTCTGAAAATCATGTAATATCTGCTCATTGTTGATGATATTTGATTAGAATTCTAAAATTTTGTTAATCCGAGAAAAACGCAAAAGCCACTATTTGGCCGAATTGGCCAGAAAATCGGAGGTCAACATGTTGACGGAATCCGATTGACCTGAAACTTGGCAGGTCCATGCGAAACGGTCCAGTGATCAATACACATAAGCTTTGCTCATAATGTAAGCCATTTTCGGGATTTGGAGGTCATTTAGATGATGTTTTGGACGTTTTATTAATTTTCTAGAAATTTTTCAAAAATATTTTTGAGTTGTTTTTAATCCAGTGGTTGTAGGGATCATTTCCTATGGACTCTAGCGTTAAATTCTGGTGATATAGTGATTTTACACGTTGACGTAGGTCTTCTTCCATATTGGATAAACTCATCATAGATAATCACTAGGTTATACTAGTTGTTGATTACTTGTATTCACTCTCCATCTGAGTATGTATGTTGGTTCACTGGGACTAGTATATTCAATGTTGATATTCACTTGACTTAAATTAACAGTTTACTCTCCATCTGAGTATGCCCTGTTTAAATTCATGGAGTGAATAATATATCATTACATATGTATATTGCAGGAATAACTCTTTTCCCATCGAAACATGTTGTTCAAGGTGCATGGATTATACGAATATAGTGTGTTCTGAATTTTAATATTCAATAGTACATGACTGGTTTAGATCTATTTATTCAATTGTCTCTTAGATTCCCAAATGACTGCTTTCAATCCCCTTACTGCTATTCTTACTCAAAACAAACTTGAGGGTCCGAATTATGTTGATTGGAAACGAAACTTGGATATTGTCCTAATTCTTGATGAGTACTAATTTTTGCTCGATGAGGTGTGTCTAGAAAAACTTGGAGATGATGGTACGGATGATTAACAAAAAGCTTATCAAAAATGGGTTAAGGCTGATGAGATGGCGTGGTGTTATATTCTGGCATCTATGTCAAAAGTTCTGCAACATCAACATCAGTCTATGGAGTTTGTTTATGACATTCTGGAAAATTTCAAAGAAGTGTTTGGAGATCAGAATCGTGCGACTAAGCAGACTTCCATGAAAGCTCTTATGAATACCACAATGGTTGAAGGTTCATATGTTAGGGACCATATTCTGAAGATGATGAGTCTTCTGAATGAACTGGAGGTCCTTGGAGCTAACATTGATAAGGATACGCAGGTTGAAATGATCCTACAGATTCTGCCTGACAGTTTTCAGCAGTTTCACCTAAATTATAATATGAACAAAATGGATTTGTCCCTTGTGAAATTGCTGAATGAGCTGCAGTCGCCAGAGATTATTATCAAGCAACAAGCTCCTCATGTGGCATTGAATTTTGAGGTAGGTTCTTCTTCTAAGCCGAGGGGCGAGCAGAAGAAGAAAAGGCTCAAAAACCCTTTATTGGTGGCGCAACTGCTGGTGTGAAAAAGGCTAAGGGCAAGTGTTATCTGGCGAAGCAATGTCCGGCTTATCTGGCGAAGCTGAATAATAAACCAAGTAATTTATATTTACTTGTCGTTGAAACTCTTTTAGCGGCTGTTTCTATCATGTCATATTGTGTAGATTCATGGCCCACTAATCATGTCTCCACCTACTTGTAGGGGTTCAGGTAACGCAGAGGCTAAGTAGAGGATAAATCAATACTTATCAAGTAGATGGTTCGGCAGCCCCAGCTTTAGCATTAGGAAATATTAGTATTTCGTTTGGTATTAATAGAGTTTTAGCTTTAAAGGACACATTATATGTACCTTTCGTTAGAAGGAATTTAATATCGATTTCTAGCGCTATGGGATATGGTTATGATATTAATATTCATGATATTGATAAATGTGTTATTTGTCATAATAAAGGGTATCTCTCATCAGCTACATTGATTAATGGTCTTTTTATTGTTGACTCTATTCCTAAACCATCACAATCTAAAGAACTGAATTATATTGATTTACCAAATAAGGAAAATGTTCTTCTGAATTGAGTGAAACATATTTATGGCACTTGCGTTTGGGTCATATAAATCTAAACAGAATTTCAAGGTTGGTTAAGGATGGACCTTTAAGTTCATTAAAAGTGGAAGCAACTACCAACTTGTGAATCTTGTTAGATGGAAAAATGACAAAACAAAATTTCTCCTCAAAAGGAAATCGAGCAAGTGATAAATTAGAGTTAATTCATTCTGATTTGTGTGGTCCAATGAATTTCCAAGCAAGAGGTGGTTCTGAGTATTTTGTGACTTCTACAGATGATTACTCAAAGTATAGATATATTTATTTGTTGCATCGAAAGTCTGAATATTTTGAAAAGTTCAAAGAATTTAAGACAAAGACTAAAAACGACATAATAAATATATCAAGACACTACTATTTGATCATGGTGGGGAGTACCTCTCTGTGAAATTCATTAGTTATTTACCAGAATGTGGAATTACCTCTCAATTATCTACACCTGAAAGAAGATGAGAATGGTGTTGCTAAAAGAAGAAATAGGACTCTTATGGAAATGGTTAGCTCAATGATGAGTTATTCCAGTTTGCCTTCGTCCTTTTGGAGACATGACTTAGAAACAACAAATTACATTCTAATTTATTTCCTTCAAAGTCAGTACCTTTGACCCCTACAGAATTGTGGACTGGGTGCAAGCCTAGTCTATGACACATTCGAGTTTGGGGTTGTCCGGAACATGTGCTAAAAGGGAAAACAAATATGGAGGCGAGAACGGATGTATGTATGTTTGTGGGTTATCCAAAAGGGACGAAAGGTAGTTAAATTTATTGTCCTAAAGAAAAGAAGGTAATTTTTAGCACAAATGCCAAGTTTCTTGAATATGATTATTTGATGAACCATGTTCCTAGAAGTAAACTTGTTTTATAGGAACTTAGCAAAGGAATGGAAACTCAGTCATCTGAAAAACAAAACGACCAGATGCAAACACCGAAAGTCTATTTTGACATACCATTGCATTTTAGTAGTGGGAAAAATGCCAATAGACTTGATGTCGTGCAAGAACAAGTGCCCAAAGTCATACTACCACAAAGTAGTGGGAGTTATGTTGAGCAAACTGCACAACATGATGAAGTTGTTGATATCCCTATGGATAACATGGAGACTCAAGTTCCTGATAATGATGTGGTTCAACAATAAGATCATAATCATATAGTTGCAACTGATGTAGTGCGTCGTTGTTGTGGGAGATAAATAAGACAACCAGTTTATTATACACTCTTGAGGGAATCATATGATAGGATCACTGAAGAGCCAACTTCCAAACCTGTCAATTACGATCAAGCACTATATGATAAAGATGTTGATAAGTGGGTTGTTTCTATGAAATCAGATACAGGGTCTATGTAACGACCCAACCGGTCGTTTTGAGCTCTAGCGTGTCGTTCAGTGGTTTGAAGTCGTGAGAAGCTCCATTTTAGGTATTATGACTTGTAGGTGTGGTCGGAATTGAATTTCGGGAAGTTTAGAGTTGATTTGGAAAGAGAATTCTCATTTTAGAAGCCTTAAGTTGGAAAAATCAACTAAAATTGGAAATCTAAGTAAACGACCTCCGAATCAAGATTTGAATGTTCTTACAGGTTCATATGATGATTTCAAAATTGGGCGTATGTACGGATCAGGTTTTGGATAACCCGGGAGCGTTTCGATGCATATTGTGGAACTCAGCATTTTTGAAGAAATTTCTTAAGTTTGGCCTAAAGTGCATTTCAGTGATATTGATGTCCATTTGGGATTCTGAGTCTGGGAATAGCTTCATATGGTGATTCTGGAGTTGGGAGCGCGATCGGAAGTGAATTTGGATGTCCGCAGGTCATTTTGGAGTCATTTGGCTAAAGATAGAAATTTGAAGGTTTTTGAGAAATCCGACTGGAAGTGGAAATTTTGATATCGGGGTCGGAATGTGATTCCGGAAGTTGGATCAGGCCCGCAATGTTGAATATGACTTGTGTGCAAAATTTGAGGTCAATCGAACGTGATTTGATAGGTTTCGACATCGAATGTGGAAGTTTGAAAGTTCTAAGTTCATTAAGCTTGAATCGGGCTGCGATTCGTGATTTAGGCGTTGTTTGATGTGATTTTGAGGCTCGACTAAGTTCGAATGAGGTATTGGGTCTAGTTGGTAGTTTTGGTTGAGGTCTCGAGGGCCTCGGGCGTGTTTCGGATGCTCAACGGGTCAATTTTTGCCTTGAGAGGGTTGTTGGTTTTCTGGTGTAAGTGCAGCAGGTATTTACTCTATGTGATCACGTGAGTGGGTGTGCGATCGCATAGAAGGATTTGAAGGGTGCTTGTATTTGTCCTGTGCGATCGCATAGAAGGACTTGTGAAGGCTGTTGGGTTGTCCTATGCGATCGCAGGGTCTGGTGTGCGAATGCATAGAGGAAAAGGGAGCTGGGAGCCTGGGGGGCCTTTGGCCTATGCGAACGCGGGTAGTGGACTGCGATCGCGAAGTGTTGGCTTGAGGAAGCTCTGGGAACGCGCTCGTGGGTATGCGAATGCAGAGTGTAATTGGGTCCTGGGCAGATTAGTTTATAGGCAAAATTTGTGGCCATTTCTTCATTTCTTCCTTGCTTTGGTCGATTTTGGAGGAGTTTCAAGAGAGGATTTCTTCATGAAATGTCTAGGTAAGTAAATTCTTCCCGTCTTTAAGTTAAATACAAGATTATATGCATGCATTAGACATGGAAATTGGTAGTAAAATTGGAAAATCTTAAAGGAACCTAGGAAATGGTAATTTGGATTTTTAGCCACGAATTTGAGCATGGAATTTAGGGTAAATTGTATATTTGAACTAGTAAAGCTATGGGTAGAATGTATCTTCGAGAAATTTCAGATTCCGGGCACGTAAGCCCGAGGGCATTTTGGTCATTTCACTGAGCGGAGTTGGGGCATTATATAATTTGAAATTGTTGCAAATATTAGAGTATATTTTCATTGGTTGTCGTTGTTTAGATATTTTCGGAGCGTTGTGCAACGATTTGGGTCATCGGAAGGGCTTGGAGGCTGGTTATGGAATTTCGGAGCGAGGTAAGTCTCCTTTCTAACTTTGTGAGGGGGAATTGTCATGACCCAATTTCCCACACGGGTCGTGATGGCGCCCAACAATAGGGTTAGGCAAGCAAACATAAATTCTACTAAGTGTTACCCTTCCCATGTGATTAATTAATCCAACTTTTACCAGTTTTAAGCATTTTTACATGATATTAGCCGGTGACATAAAAATAAGACATCTGATATGTGAGTCAAAAGATAAGCATATGTATGAAAATGCAACCCAAAAGCCCAAAATGTACGCACGTGTGTGCCAGGAACTAGTGTCACGAGTGTCGCGGGCAACTATTAGAATACACCATAATACATAAATATATACAATCCCATAGTCTGAATGAAATAGACGGGGAAATAACAAAAAGAAACTCCAAGGTGATGCCAGGAATCGCCAGAAAAGCAGCTCACCGTGAAGTATCACCAACCCCAGTCAATATCTAGCACCGGACTGATGATCAGACGTACCAACCTCCGGACCTGTACAAACAAGTACAGAAGAAAAGAAAGTGCAGCATGAGTACATACATAAATATGTACCCAGTGAGTATCCCGCCTAATCTCGAAAAAGTAGTGACGAGAAGTCGACTCGATACTCACTAACGTCACACAGTAATAAAGTAAGCAAGATGTGAGGAAAACAGTAGGCATGGAAGACAAATAACCAAGTACATCGATATTAGACATCAAATAACAATCAAAAATCCACCAAATGCTGGTATCCGCCGTGGCGTACGGCCCGATCCCATCTTGTAATCCTCGTCGTGGTGTACGACCCGATCCCATCCTGCAGTCTAAATCTCGCCGTGGCATACGGTCCGCTCCCATAATATACTCTCTCATCACTCTGCCGTGGCATACAGCCCGATCCCACAATATAATCAATCATCACTCTGTCGTGGCGTACGACCCGATCCCATCCTGTGATTATTCTCATCACACTTAAATCAAGCCAAGTATCACAACGTTCAAAGACAAAAATACCAATCATACAAGAATACAAGTCATATTTAGGCTACAATAGGGAAAACAGTGAACATGTTGTGTCCTAACTACCCGGACAAAGCATTAATAGCCACTACGTACAGACTCTCGTCACTTGGTGCATACGTAGCCCCCAAACAAGATCACATAGAAATCAAGGTTACCTAGAGGGGCAATTTCCCTCTCACGAGGTTAGAAAGGGGACTCACCTCGATAAAAGCACTCCTCAGGCCATAGACCGGATCAAAATATGTGCCCGAAACTCCGAAACTACTCCGGACGGCCCATTACTAGCCAAACATGATGTAATTGAATCAATTTAATGTCCAAGAAGACGAATTAGCAAGAATTCCTAAAATTTAACATCATGACGATTCTTG
The DNA here is from genome assembly GCA_005239505.1 of Nicotiana paniculata. Classification (NCBI taxonomy): domain Eukaryota; kingdom Viridiplantae; phylum Streptophyta; class Magnoliopsida; order Solanales; family Solanaceae; genus Nicotiana; species Nicotiana paniculata. Next base: position 10,787 of record MDKI01276785.1, read on the forward strand.
AAATTTCGACCCCAGGCCCACGCGTTCGGATTTCGAAAATTCTTGGAGGAATAGCTTACCCGAAGCCTAAGGAGCGATATTATATAATTTATTTAAGAATTCAATGGCTCAAAAGGGGTAATTCACTAATTTTTCAAAAATCCCATTTGCAACCCAAAACCTAGGTTTTTTCGGGAATTACTGGTTGATTTACCTTGTTAATTCATGCATGGAACTAGATAAATGAATGTAATTACTTACCTCTACCGAATTTGGGTCAAGAGCAGGTTCTTGAAGCTCCTAGGATTCTCTAATGGAGGTGAGATGGTTGAAAAATGAAGAAGACCCGTAATTATGGGCATTTAAATGAGGCTGCCTACAGGGGTTCCGCACCTGCGACCTTGGGACCGCAGGTGCGGTCTCGCTACAGCGAGAAATTTGTCCCCCCTGTGGAAAAGGGCCTGGGACCCTGGGCTCGCACCTGCGGAGTCGTAAACCGCACCAGCGTTTTTTCTCCTGCGGAAGATTGGTCGCGCCTGCGATGGGGTCACACCTACGAAGGGGACGTCTGCACCAGCGGCCACAAGTCCGCACCAGCGGTCACACCAGCTGTTGTGCACTAGCAGTGATTTTTGCTGGTTTTTGGCCTCGCGCGGGGTCCGGGAGGCACCTAGGCCTACCCGAGCCCCCCTCAAACTATACCCACAACTCCCAAATCATTATACGGACTTGCTCGAGCCTACGGATCACTCATAACATCGCCAAAACTCAAAAATCACCCTCCAAAACCCCTTGAATAAAATTAAGAATTTAACAAATTCAAGAATTCACCTCATCGTGTCGAACTGGCCTATACTACTCGGAATGACTTACAAATTTTACAGACAAGTCATAAATGACTATACCGAACTATTCCCGATCCCGGAATTCCGTTCGGACCTTGAAAACACAAAAATGCGTCCTAAACCAAAATATGGGCGTAAGGAACTTCTTGTTTCAACATTGGGCGCCGAAACGCCCCCGGGTCGTCAGAAACCCAATCCGAACATACACCCAAGTCCAAAATCATCATACGGAGCTAATGGAGCTATCAAAACTCGATTCCGATGTCGTTTACTAAATATTTTGACCGAAGTCAAACTTGGCCAAATAGGCCAACCTTAAGGAACCAAGTGTTCCTAAACCACTCAAACCATTCCCAAATCCCGAACCACTCGCTCCCGCAAGTCATAAAGCACGAATATCCGCTATGGAAGGTTTTATTTAAAGGGATGGAATAATAATACACAAAACAACCAGCTGGGTCGTTACATTCTCCACCTCTTAAAAAAACGTTCGTCCTCGAATGGGTCTAGAATCATACCTGAGGGGCTGAATAAGTGTGGATATTTGCTCCGCATGTCCTCCTCGGACTCCCAGGTCGCCTCCTCAACTGGCTGGCCCCTCCACCGAACCTTTACGGCAGACACTCTCTTGGACCTCAACTGGCAGTCCTGTCTATCAACAATAGCAACTAGCTCCTCCTCGTAGCCCAACCTCTCATCCAACTGAATAGTGCTGAAATTGACCACATGAGAGAAGTCGGCGTGGTACCTCCGGAGCATGGATACATGAAAAACTGGGTGAACTCCTGATAAGCTGGGAGGCAAGGCCAGCTCATAAGCAACCTCCCCAACTCGCCTCAACACCTCGAATGGACCTATAAACCTTGGGCTCAACTTGCCCTTCTTCCCAAACCTCATAATACCCTTCATAGGCGAAACTTTCAACATGGCTCTATCTCCATCCATGAATGATACATCACGCGCCCTCTGATCCGTGTAACTCCTCTGTCTGGACTGTGCTGTACGGAGTCTCTCCTGAATCAACTTCACTCTCTCCAAGGCATCCCTCACCAGGTCGGTGCCATATAACTTAGCCTCGCCGGGCTCAAACCACCCGATAGGGGAACGACATCAACGACCATACAACGCCTCAAATGGTGCCATCTCAATGCTGGACTAATAACTATTATTGTAAGCAAACTCGGACAAAGGCAAGAACTGGTCCCACTGACCCCTGAAATCAATCACACATGCCCTGAGCATGTCCTCCAATATCTGAACTGTACGCTCTGACTGATCATCAGTCTGGGAATGAAATGCTGAGCTGAGTTCTATCTAGGTGCCCATCTCACTATGCAATGCTCTCTAAAAGTGCGAGGTGAACTGAGGGCCTTGATCTGATATGATGGACAACGGCACACCATGCAACCGGACTATCTCCCGAATGTAGATATGTGCAAACCTCTCAGATGAATATGTGGTAGCCACTGGAATGAAATGCGCCGATTTGGTCAATCTATCCACAATGACCCAAATCGCGTCCACCTTCCGTGAAGTTCGAGGCAATCCCACCACGAAGTCCATAGCAATGCGCTCCCATTTCCACTCAGGAATGGGCATCTGCTGAAGTAGGCCTCCTGTCCTCTGGTGCTCATACTTAACCTGCTGGAAATTGAGGCACCTAGTCACATACTCCACAATGTCTTTCATCATTCGCCTCCACCAGAAATGCTGCTTCAAATCACGATACATCTTCGCAACACCAGGGTGAATAGAATATCGAGAATTGTGCGCCTCCTCTAGAATCCTATCCCTCAGGCCATCAACATTAGGAACACATAAGCAGCCCTGAAGTCTCAGAACACGATCCTCACAAATAGTAACCTCCTTGGCCCTACCCTGAACCACGGTTTCCCGAAGCTCTGCCAAGCACGGACCATAGAACTGTCGGGCCTTAATCTCCCCCAATAACGAAGACCGAGCAACCACATGTGCCAATACTCGACGAGACTCTGAAATATCTAATCTCACCAAGCGATTGGCCAAGGACTGAATGTCCAAGGCTAGAGGTCTCTCCTCCGCTGCAGCATAAGACAAGCTACCCATACTCTCAGCCTTCCGGCTCAATGCATCCGCCACCACATTAGCCTTGCTCGGGTGATAAATAATGGTGATATCATAATCCTTCAGCAACTCAAGCCATCTGCGCTGCCTCAAATTAAGATCCTTCTCTCTAAATAAGTGTTGCAAGCTGCGGTGGTCGATGTAGACCTCACAGGACACCCCATACAAATAGTGCCTCCAGATCTTAAGAGCATGAACAATCGCTGCTAACTCCAAATCGTGCAAAGGGTAGTTCTTCTCATGAACCTTTAGTTGGCGTGAAGCATAAGCAATAACTCTCACCTCCTGCATCAACACGCACCCCAAGCCAACACGTGAAGCGTCGCAATACACCGTGTACCTCCCAGAACCGGATGGTAATACCAGAACTGGCGATGAGGTCAATGATGTCTTGAGCTTCTGAAAGCTCGCCTCACACTCGTCAGAACATTGAAACGGGGCATTTTTCTGAGTCAATCTGGTCAATGGAGCTGCAATAGAAGAGAAACTCTCCACAAATCGGCGATAATAACCTGCTAGGCCCAAAAAGCTCCTGATCTCAGTGGCTGAAGTAGGACGTGACCAACTCTGAACTGCCTCGATCTTCTGAGTATCAACCTTGATACCCTCTCCGGATACCACATGCCCCAAAAATTCCACGGAATCCAACCAAAACTCACACTTGGAGAATTTAGCATATAGCTTCTGCTCTCGCAAGGTCTGGAGCACGACTCTCAAATGCTGCTCTTGCTCCCCCAGACCATGGGAGTAAATCAAAATGTCATCAATGAAGACAATGACGAAGGGATCAATATACGGCCTGAACACCATATTCATCAAGTTCATAAAGGCTGCTGGGGTGTTGGTCAAACCAAAGGACATCACCAGGAACTCATAATGGCCATACCTCGTACAAAAAGCAATCTTCGGAACATCTGAAGCCCGAATCTTCAACTGATGATACCCTAATCTCAAGTCAACCTTAGAAAACACATGAGCACCTTGCTACTGGTCAAACAAATCATCGATGCGAGGCAAGGGATACTTGTTCTTAATGGTAACCTTGTTCAACTGGCGGTAATCAATACACATCCGCATAGACCCATCCTTCTTCTTCACAAATAGAACTGGAGCACCCTACGCCAACACACTCGGTCTGATGAACCCCTTAGCTAACAACTCCTCAAGCTGCTCCTTCAACTCCTTCAACTCTTTCGGAGCCATACGATACAGAGGGATAGACATAGGATGAGTATCTGGGGCTAAATCAATGCAGAAATCAATATCACGAGCCGGAGGCATGCCCGGAAGATCCAAAGGAAATACATCAGCATACTCTCAAACAACTGGCACAACATCAATCATCGGAGAATCGGTGGTGGTGTCCCCCACATAAGCCAAATAGGCTAGACAACCCTTCTCGACCATATGTCGAGCCTTCAAGAACGAAATAACCCGGATGGATGTGCTAACTGAAGAACCCCTCCATTCCAGTCTAGGAGACTCAGGCATGGCCAAAGTAACTATCTTGGCATGGAAATCGAGCACGACATGATAAGGAGATAGCCAATCCATGCCCAGGATAACCTCAAAATCAACCATGTCGAGCAATAAAAGGTCGGCTCTGGTCTCAAACCCACAGAAGGTGATCACACAAGACCGATACACCCGGTCTACCACCACAGAGTCGCCCACAAGAGTGGACACATATATAGGATATCCCAAAGACTCTCGAGAAACATCCAGAAAAAGAGCAAATAAGGCTGAAACATATGAATTAGTGGATCCCGGATCAAATAATACTGAAGCCTCTCTACCACATACTGAGATAATACCTGTGATCACGGCATCTGAGGCCACTTCATCTGATCTGGCCGGAAAGGCATAAAACCTGGCTGGAGCACCTGAAGGCTGAGCTCCCCCAGAACGAGCTGGAGCTAACTAACCCACTCCGGACTGGCCTCCCCCTTTGGGACGGCCCGTGCCAACCTGAACCCCACCTCTAGGCGGTCGAACTGCTGGTGCTGAAATTGCAGGCTGGTGACTCTGTTGCACGACCTTGCCCCGCTACATGGGACAAAACCTCCATGTGTGGCCCAGGTTCCCACACTCGAAACAACCCCTGACACTACCACTCGCTGCCCTGAAGATGATCCTGAATGGCCGGAAGGAGACGAGAGCCCTCAGACATAGCACTGAAATAAGGATCGAAAGACCCCTGATGACTGGGACAACCACTGGGAGAACCCTGAATAGCTGGGGGCCGATAGGAGCATTCTGGCATGGCACTGAACTGGGGCCTAACTGGGACACCTCGGGGAGGTGGTAAAGGTGCCACATACGGAGGCCTGCTGGGCCTACTGCCTCTGAACTGACCTCTGCCCCTAGTTGGAGCACCTCTAAATTCACCTGCAAATCTGGCCCTCTTGTCCTGCTGACCCTGCTCCCTGCTCCTCATCCGGTATCCCTCAATACGTCGAGCTTTCTCGACCACAAGCTGGTACGGGGTACCCATATCCACCTCTCGAGCCATGGTGGACCTAATACCTGGATGCAACCCTGCTACAAACCTCCGAACTCTCATCGGTGGGTAATATCATAAGAGTATGGCGTGACAGCTCTGAAAATCTGGCCTCGTAATCCATCACCGACATTTGCCCCTGCTCCAACCACTCAAACTGACCCCTCAGCTCTTCCCTCTCAGAAGGTGGAATATATCTGTCCAAGAACATCTGCGTGAACTGCTCCGAAGTGATAGTAGGAGAATCGACTAGCCTGCTGAGAATATAAGACTGCCACCACCTGCGAGCTCTGCCCTCTAACTGGAATGCAGTGAAATCCACCCCATGGGATGCTAGGATCCCCATGTTGTGCAGTCTATCCCTGCACCTATCAATGTAATCCTGGGCATCCTCCCCCGGCTCACCCCCGAAGACTAGAGGGCGTAAGCGGGTCCATCTGTCTAACATCTTATGCTGGTCACCATCCACAACTGGTCTAGGCTCGGGTGCTGCTGCTACAGGCTGGGCACCATCCACAGGCAGTGTACCCGGGGTGGGATGTAATGCTGATGTCAGACCTGCAGCTTGGGAAGTAGGGGTCTGGCTCCCCCTCCCGCTTGTGAAGTGATAGGGTCTGCTGGAAATAAACCAGCCTAGGACATGGTGTCCATGAACCTCATCATATGGCCCATGGCTGGCTGAAAGCCTGGCGCCGTCATAAAGTCTACGGGTGCCTGATCTGCTGGGGGAACCTCATCCTGCTCCTCTAATATAAGGTCCTCTGGTGGCGGGACCGGTATAGCTCTGGGATTCCCTCGTCCCCTACCACGGGCAGGTGCTCTATCCCTATCCCTACCACGGCCTCGAGCGGCGGGGGCGGCACCCTCTCCCGGATCAGGCACATGAGATGCACACGTCCTCACCATCTGTAAGGGAATAGAATCATGAATTTAGTAAATCATAGACTGCACGATAGAGTAAGAACAAGTAGAGGTTTCCTAACACCCTGTAGCCTCCTGAAGATAAGTACAAACGTCTCCATACCAATTTGCAAGACTCTACTAGATTCTCCCGGGACACATGAGACTTACGTGAACCTAGATTGCGCTCTGATACCATGTTTTCACAACCCAATTTCCCACACGGGTCGTGATGGCGCCCAACAACAGGGTTAGGCAAGCCAACATAAATTCTACTAAGTGTTATCCTTCCTATGTGATTAATTAATCCAACTTTACCAGTTTGAAGCATTTATTTACATGATATTAGCTGGTGACATGAAAATAAGACATCTGATACGTGAGTCAAAAGATAAGCATATGTATGAAAATGCAACCCAAAAGCCCAAAATGTACGCACGTGTGTGCCAGGAACTAGTCTCACGAGTGTCGCAGGCAACTATCGGAATACACCAGAATACATAAATATATATAATCCCATAGTCTGAATGAAATAGACGGGGAAAATAACAAAAGGAAACTCCAAGGTGGTGTCAGGAATCGCCAAAAAAGCAGCTCACCGTGAAGTACCACCAACCCCGATCAATATCTAGCACCGGACTGATGATCAGACGTACTAATCACGCTCAACTATGTCTTATAAAAAGACTAAACGGGCGCTGCAAATATAATCTGGGGT